>JAECUM010018081.1:0-56520 GCA_016617855.1 Megalonaias nervosa | reverse complement strand
CTCTCAGGTAGCCTGACGTCACAGTACTTCTCTTTTTGCTACATTGTTACCAGTGTGACGTCATGCCACCTGTCGCTTATCGCTATACAAACCCACAGTCTACTAGTCACCGCTCTACAAAATTTCCATTGACGCTATACAGGCCCAGGGTGTGCTAGTCCCTCTACCCAATTTTCCATTGACGCTATACAGGCCCAGGGTGAGATTTTATTTCTTGACGCTATACAGGCCCAGGGGGGGTCTGTAATGCTAATTCCCATTGACGCTACGGTAACCCCATATACTACTCATGTATGACCTTTGTGATCACTTGAGGACGATTGATTTTCGGAGGCGTGGATTATGTAATAAACATAGGGTATGTGCTCTTTATATTTACGTCATCATTTATAGTTTTGTCAGATTTGGGTGATTATTGATGATCATGGGATTTGGTGTTGGGAAGATATTTCTCAACCCGAGTAATTAGCTAATTTCTAGGAGCAGATGTCATAATTTACATTGTTCATGATACTTTATGTAAGCATGGATTGTTTTCACAAAATAGACCCTCCCTAGTTTCTTGGCATAGGGAATTTTCTGGATATTTTTAAGTGTACTTTGAGATGTAAATAATCCTTTATATTGGGTGTTTGGATCATGTTTTTATTGCATGGCGTGAGATACTAATATTGGTCTTGGAATCGGTTGCTAATAAGTCATCCAAATGTGAAACAAGCAAAACCATGTAAGTTTGAAGTTAGAGTTTCGTGGCATGTGGTCACCGGGTGATTACAAATATTATTTGTAATGTTGGCGCGTTTAAGACTCATTTAGTTGACAACTACTGTTGTCTTGATGTCCTTGGAGACAGGGGAAACACGGACTATCAAGCCACTCTCACGCATGTGTTTGCTTTGTTTTGTATGAGACCCCTTGACTGTAACAGTATGATGACAAACGTCTGTGTGGTCGATAACGTAAACACATAACCTTACGATTACTTTAGTACCTTGAATTCAAGAAGTAAACTCGAGTCTCATCAAAAGTTTGTTATTTTGTTTTATTTACAAAATATCTACACTCTGATTTAACTGAACCTGATATTAACTGATTGTCTTCACACACACACCCCAAAAACAACAACAACAACAACAACGTTACCATTGCCTTCTTGTCCATGCTGTAGATGACCACCAACCACCGTGTATTCTCTCTGTAATCTTTAATCACAGAGATGTACGTCTAGGAGTTCACCTGTAATGATATTTCCAAATGCCAGCCACCAAGCCAGATTGATTAAGTTGGTTGCTTTCGTTTTCAGGTTATCAAGATTTCCACACTCATAGGTTTGAAACAAAGTAATGGTTCCTTGGTATGTATCAATCAGAATTTTTGCCCTCTTATATAATATATTTTCAGGTTCTATCACGATCACGTTTTCATCTTTAAATAGCCATTGTCTGTGGTATGTTTTGTTACACAAAATATGTTGGACAGGTCTAAACGTTGTGATCGAAATAGTTTCTGTATTCAGTCTCAAATAGATTAAGACACAAAATAGATACACATTTTGTGGGTGTTTACATTTTCTTTTCAGGTGATTTTAAAATAAATACCCTCTTGTTAGTTATTTTACGTCCAATGGAAAGCAGTATGTTACCGTATTTCTCAAATAGAGCTAGATATAATGAAAATAAGTAAACACCGAGAATATGCCACTTTCGGCAGACCCTCTATTGTCACCGAGATCATCTATTTTGCCGAGTGCTAAAACTTGTCAGGATCTGTTTGCACAATATCAAAATACCCTCAAAGTTTACACTTGCATAATCAAGAATAAGATCTGTTCAAGGTGCTTTTCCTGCTAGTATATGATCTCTCTCTCTCTCTCTCTCTCTCTCTCTCTGGTAATGCAGCCGTAGAAGAAAGTGATTCCATTTATGTACTTATGATTTAATGACTGTTTAATGAATTCTGAGGTTATGGCATAGTAATGCTAAAAGATATTGCGAGTGTACTGTTAAATATGAAAACCTGCGTAAGAGCACATGGATAGGACGCAGTGATCTGGTTCTGTAGCTGAAGTCATCTATTGCTGTAAATATGGCACAGAAATTTATCGACTGTACAGGCAAGTTAAATCAAGAAAATGGTGATGTCAAAGGTAAATTGGATCGTGGTTATCTTTTATTTTCAGACTTGCATAGAGTTTCTTCCGTTTGTCATTGTTTTGCCATATGCAACCTCTGATCAAATATAATATTTTTTCGTTCTCGTGTATGCAAGAAAGAATCCATCCCATTATTCGATGATTAAAGCATATACTCCACATGGTTAATTCGTTTCCGAATAAGTATTAGCAATACTAATCAACAATATGTTGTCCAGTAAAACATAAAAATTAATTCGTCTACATAACAGACACTTCCATATGACCTTGACCTCGACACACATCACCAGAAACACACACGCACTATATGCCTGTTTGCCATTCGAGAGAAATACTTGCGTCTCTGGATAATGATGTACATGAGCAAATTTTCATTGACTTGAATGTGTGCATGTACGTTTCACTTATTCAAGTTGTTCCATTTATCACACGTAATTTCAGAAACCACTTGAAAGTGTCAAGGACCGGAAAATGTGTACATGATATCACTACTAATATTAGCTGTATGTTGCTGGGAATTATCTGAGTAGTATCAGAATGGGCGATTTGGATTTCGAAAGCGCAGATACGCCTTCCATATCTCATGACTTTGCTAGTTTTACCGTGATCTTCACACGCGAGTGCATGCACTATGAGGTAATAAAAAACAATTCTAATATTGGCATGAAAGATTCCTAAAATCAAACAAGGCAAAAATAAACAGCCCAGCCAAATAAATTTGCTAGTTGTTTTGGTTTAATTGAGTTCATAACGTTAGCCCTACAAATTGTTAGGAAGACATATTTTCCCAACTTGCCATTGGACCAAGTAAACGACAGCATATACTTTGGCGTCGCAGACAACGTGTACTTTAATGATTTCTTAACTATGCGCCTTGGTTTACGTAAATGATATTGCAAATCAAAATATGCTGCCAGTCAGGCCTATATTATTGATTGGGACTGTATTTCATATGTTGAGATTCCTTTTCTGTACAGCCAGATACAATGGAGGGGGATTGCCACCATAATTATATGCGTGTATTTTCTAATCTTCCTTGATGCATTATTGTAAATGGCTACTTGCAAGATCTACTTTCATAATTCTCTCCAGGTATATTGTATTCTTCATTGGTGCACATTGTACGTGGCAGTTTGCAAGCGCTACTTTCCTTCTGCATTATTGTAAATGGCTGCTTGCAAGTGCTACATTCCTAATTCTAGTCATGAATTTTCTGTTCTTCGTTGATACAAGCTGTAAATGGCTGCTTGCAAGTGCTTAAATCTACTCTCCTTCTGCGTCATTGTATCTTGCAATTTGCCAACTACTGTACCGATTCTGCAGTTTGTCGTATGGCAAAACGCTATGTCAGTTATTACAAGTTTTGTATATTCTGTTTATAAACTTGACATATTACAATACACCATTCCAACTGCTGTTTTCATACAGATTTGGCCTTGCAACAATGTAAATACCAAGTTTTATCAGTATCGACTTTGTCCAACTCGTGTCGCCATCTGTTGTCATAATGGCATACTAGGGATTAGCATGGCATTATGACAACAGACGGCGCTCTAAATTTGTAATTTTTCCTTTACCAGAAACAATTAATGCTCCCCACTGAGCTTTACGGCTTTCAGTTCGTGTCGATAAACATCGTAACTCTGTTCCAGTCCCCTTTTTAAGGTGTATGTTAGCAACGAAGTTTTAATCATTCTCTAAAACCATGTGCTTTCTCGAAGATCTAAGTGATTTATACCACCTTACGAATTAAAAAACGCATACACTACAGCAGGGTGGTTCATCTTCTTCAACACCAGTTTTGACGCACTTTAGTATTTACTTTCACCGTTTAAGAAATCTACTTCTTAGTGATATCTCTCATTACTTTGGAAACATTAGTTATTTTAGCAAAGTAAGGATCAGAAATGACAATGATACATTCCATCGTACTCTTCTTAACGAGCTTTCATCCGACGACCCCTGGTTGTAAGGATCGTATTGTACGTCACCCATTTTGACGCACCTTACAGACGTTTATCTTTTCCTGTGATACTATTGTACATAAAATCCTGCGAAAAAAATATATTTCAGAGCAACATCAATAGCACATAAAAAAGTTTATTGGTAAAACGACATTAAAAAAAATTAAGCATTCCTGAAGGATTTCTTATTCTTATCACAATCTTCATTTTGGAACATATATTGTCGCAAAAACCGAAATAATCAAATTGTGGAAAATTATGTTCGTATCATGATAAAAATGTTTACTTGCAATTAGAAGTATTAGATTTAGTGTACGATTGTTTTCCAATACTTAATTTGCATTGTTGATGTACAGAACCTCGACCTTTAAATGTATTTTTAAAAAACCCAAAACAGACAAACAAACAGCCTTAAAACTGGTTTGCATCCTTTTAAACTTTTGTCTCTTTAAGTGAGACAAAAGACAACGTTACAGGAGGTTTTACTTTTATTTATTGCAATTCTTACCATTATCAAACCAATTAAAATACTAAAAATTGGTTCAAGAATTTTAACAATATAAATATAGAACCCTTAGGATCTAATTATTTAGCTGCTCTTTGTCACATTAAAAAATTTAAAAAAACTTGAAAAGAATTTTTGAAATGTGAATGTAATGATGCATGATTCCGACTTATTAAGTGTGCTGCTTTTTGCAATATAAAAGTAGTTTAGTGAATTATCTTTGATCAGAGAGAGAGAGAGAGAGAGAGAGAATATGCACCAAAACTGCATATTTCATTAAGTTATTTTAATTGTATACATGTATCCTGGGTCGATATGCGTATTTTGGGGCACACTTAGGGTATTTCATTCAGCAAGTATCAACAAGAGAAAAACTCTACTAATCTTACTCGATAATTATACAGGGTAGAATTTTACTGATCATTGTCTTTTTATTTGGTTTGATTTTATTTATTTACCTACATGTATCCAGGGTAGTTGAGGGTGTTTTGGGACAGTCTTTTGCTATTTTATGGTAGTCATGGGGTCTTTCATTTGGTGATAATTACCAACACGGGAAAAAAACTCTCCTGATCTTACTCGATAAATATACAATGTAGGATTTTTCTGATCACTGTCTTTTTTAAGGCTTGATTCAGTATAATTGTATACATGTATCCTGGGTAAGTGAGAGTGTTTTCGGACAGTTTTGTGCTAGCTCCATGACTTTCAGCGTGATAGGCAGAAAAATTAAACTGTTGGATATCTAATTCATGCACCGCTCCGGTGACCTAGTGGTTAGAGCGTCCGCCTCGGATGCGGGAGGTCGCGGGTTCGAACCCCGGCTGAGTCATACCAAAAACTTTACAAAATGGTACTAACAGCTGCCTCGCTAGGCGCTCAGCATTAAGAGGTTAGTGTTAGGACTGGTCGTCCTGGTGTCAGGATAATGTGACTGGGTGGGACATCATGCCACATGTCTGCGGCATGATACCCCAGTGCTAGAAACTGTCACACTGCAGACATCGTCGCGATATGACTGAAAAATTGTTAAAGCTACGTTAAAAATCTAAATCACATCACACATCTAATTCATGCACAAGTTCTTGGAAATAGTCAATCATACAATTTGCTGGACAGATTTGGGGAGGCAAACAATTGTTAAAAACATTGCCTAAACTTTTAGAACAGTTTTTGCTTTAATATTCTTCAAAGGAGATCTTCAGGATGCACACATTATGGTCAACAAGTATTGGTTGCTTGACTATGTATTAGGTAAGGAACCGACAGTCTACCATACTTCTGTTAAATGGCTTGTCAAATGGTAAAATACAGAAATAGGTTGCAGATGTGCCTTAGATATCTTCTGACTGGGATTTTCTACAATTTGAGAAGTGTGACGACATCTTTGGTGCTTACAAACATCATTTTTAATTTTCGGCAAATAAAAATGATTCAGGATCATGTGTTAAGTCTTACTGACACCAAAATGACCAGCTTAAGGAGTTTTATGGGCTAGACTATGAATTTCCTGTACATACGACGTAGGAATAACAACTTGATTGCACACTGACCACTCATCACCAACAGGTACATCAGGTGGTCGCCATTTTCTCACAATGACCCCATTTTTCACAAAGTAACAAACTGGTAGTTGTGTAGCTTCAATTCCTGAAACCCAGTCTTATGTCTTCTCAGAGGAACAGTACTTGGGGGCCTATAAGTCACATTAAAATGTCATGCATGCTCATAAAGTAGCTGTTACTTTCTATTCAGATATCTTGCAACTGCAGTCAGAAATTGGCAAGTGGTTTTTATTATTCTGTGAAGAAACTAAATTACTTATGGATCTCTCTCTCTCTCTCTCTCTCTCTCCCTCTCTCTGCTGAGTGATTAAATCATTTAAATTATGGAATTTACTTTATCCATTGTTCCAAGGCACATATATTAGGAATAACAGGCCAAATTTAAAATTTCATCTCAGATTCATAAATATAATAGTTTTGTGAAGGTCCAAACATCAGAAAAAACAAATTAGCAAATAAAATATAATCCTTTTCACGATTTTTTGCTCATAGCAAATGCAAACAACTTATTTTATTGCCGGCAAAAAGCAAATTCTCCAAAACGTGAGCATTTTTGTACAGTGTATATATTGAATACAGATTCAGTAATGGAATGGGGTTTTTCTTTTTTATTAATTCTTGAAACTGTCACTAGGGAATATAATCTGACTGTTCTTGAGGCATAATTTACGAATGTATGTGGTATACAAAAGGAAATGTGTCTCGGCGAATCCAAAATTTACAATTTTAATTCCTCAGAATTTGCAATTATGAGTGTGTGTCTAATTCAAAAGCCAAATTGTGTAAAAAGCGTGTCTTTATTCATGTTTTATTCATGTGAAAGTGAAAAACAAAAGGGATTGATAAATAAATCTGTCAGAACAATGTAACAAGACATTCCAGGTATTTGTTCCTTATAATTGCCTTCCTGTATGATAATTTTTGTTTTAGACTAATTCATCTAATAATATTGGTTTTATGAATGCTGGTTTACATCAAATATTTATTTTTCTCTACTATTTCCTATGAAAAGTTAAATGCTGAATATAGTTTTTATTTATTTAATTTGGTTTATTGCATAGCTGTATTGTGCTGATATCTTTTTTGTGTCATGACAATATTAACTTATATTTTAAATAGGATAAAATAATGATAAAATCACAGACAAATGAAGATGTTTATGCGGGTGATGGGGGGTGCTGGATGCTACAACAGCCTGAGCTGTGAGTAGCCTTAAAAACTTTAAAAGTGTTTGAAAAAATTATGTGGCAGGGGTCTTTACTCATCTAACGGAAAACAATCACATCTGTGGAAGATACATGTAAACATTTGTATTAATCTTTTTAACTACTACATTAATTTCATATCCAAATGTTATCAAGCAAGTTTGGTACTGTATTGTAGCAGTAATAATAAAAACAAATTGAGCTGGTTACTGGTAGCGGTAGCAACGTAATTTATATTCATTATATTTTTATAATTGCTACAAAAGGAGTCTGATGTTTTATCAGTGAAGTACCATGCAATCAATCATCTTTTCTGTACAATAAATATCGATTCGTACATGGATGAATACAATTTTAAATAATAAAAAAAAATGTAGTTTCCAGTTTTATATCTGTGGAAATAAAGTATCTCATAATTGTATGGAAATGTTCTTTATGTTAAGATATAGAAAATATATTTCATATTGTTAGAATTTATTTTCTTATATAATGAAATAAGTTCATATTTTTGTAGCAAATAGCTATGCTATAGTATATGCTTTGTATGTGATATCCGTGTTTCAAGTCATTTACCTCTTACTATTGTATTGGAATTGGAGATTTAAAATGAAACTGGAGGTATGAGATTCTTGTCACGGACAACTAGTGATAATACTTGCTGGCTATTGCATAATCATCCTTGCCAAACATATATAAGAATTCTGTGTAATTTGAATATATAACTTACTTCTTGTAAACTGCCTATGTAAACTGCAAGTTAACAGTTAAAATTAATTTCATAGGGATGAGAGAATAAACAGAATCTTCATCTCTGCAATGCAATCTCTCTCTCTCTCTCTCTCTCTCTCTCTCTCTCTCTCTCTCTCGTGAATAAAGAAAGAGAAAGCATGTCCTTGATGTGCAATTATCTGCGATTTGCTCCAGTCTTATGAGGTCTTTACTTATACAAAAGCAGAATTTGCACTGCAGTCTAAAATAATAAAATATGCTCTAAATTGATAACATTGTGAATGAGAATATATAAACAAATTAGGACCTTAAACATTGCTTTTAAGCGGCTACCCTATTCTGCCACCGTGCGGTAGCGGCAAATTACACCCACAAAATATCCAAAAACAATGGGGTGGGAAGGGTCAGCGGAAATATAACATTGTGTAAATCCATCTAATTGTATACAATTTGAAACATTTAATTTGTTTTGTGCTTCTTGCAGGTCAGCTCTCTTTCGAATATTAATACTCAGAGAAACCAGGTGACTGTAATGCGGTAATATAATTCAGTGGTATTGTAAATAAGCCGCCCCAATATGCCGTAAAGTGGTACAACCTCTTGTTGCTAGGGTTAGGGGAGCTGTCGTAGTGTAAGAAATTGACGTGTCACAGCGCCATCTGTTGTCATCATGAGGCATTATTTTATGCTAACTTCCGTGATGCTAACTTGCAACGTGCTTGATGCTACATTATAATCATGATTTTAGAAGGTGCAATCTGTGTAACTTGTGATATAGCAAGTTTATAAATAGAATATTAAAACTTGTAATAACTGACACAACATTTTGCTATACGGCAAACTGAAGAATCAATTTAGTAGTTGACAAATTGCAAAATACAATGACGCAGAAGGAAAGTAGATCTAAGCACTTGCAATCAGCCATTTACAGCTTGCAACAATGAAGAACAGAAAATTCATGACTAGAATTAGGAATGTAGCACTTGCAAGCAGCCATTTACAATAATGCAGAAGGAAAGTAGCACTTGCAAACTACCACGTACAATGTGCATCAATGAAGAATACAATATACATGGATATAATTATGAAAGTAGCACTTGTAAGCAGCCATTTACAATAATGCATCAAGGAAGATTAGAAAATACACGCATATAATTATGGCGGTAATGGCCCTCCATAAGATACTACTGCAGGGATATGATTATTTATCACCACATTAGGTGTGTTGTTGTTGTTGTTATAGGGTTTAACGCCATTTTTCAGCACAAGATAGGCTATACATGGCGGCCAGTATTAATGGTGGAGGAAGAACCCTGGAAAATCCCGGAAAGAACCACCGACCCACGAGAAGCTACTGGCAGGCTTTCTCACGTACCCACGCTAGCCGAGCCTGGACTCGAACTCACGCAGACAGAGGTGAGATGGCAGTGATCCGTAACGGTCAGCGCTTTAGACCACTCGGCCACTCGGGGCCCCTCACATTAGGTGTGAAATATTCCAATGTGTAAAATATTCCAATGTGTGAAATATTCCAATATTCTCACGTCACAGTAAATATTTAATCGTTGTTTTGTTTAAATGCATCATGCAGATTTATCAAAGAGGCTTAAAAGATGTACGATTGTTTACGTATCCGGAGTTTTTTCTTGGTAAGTTAATTGACCTAGAAATTATTTTGGAACAGCAAAGATGAAGACTTGGTCAGTCACGTGAAAAGTCATTATATGATATTGTGCAGGAAACAATTAGGTCACAGGCGTTGAATTGATTACTCGGTATGGATAATGAAAGGAACAGAGATGATCATAATGTAATAGTCAATATAGCAGCGAAAGGTAAATTAGATAAATGTTTTCAGCATGTGATATAACAACACTACTGGCATTCAGACGTATGCATAGAAGGGAAACGATACACCTGTGCCTTGCATCGATACGATTCAGAATACGCAGCCTGCGCGATACGATACATATTCCAAATTTGTTTCCCATGTACAATTTAAGGAGAGATGATGACAGGATTTTATCTTAAGGGAGACCTCCCTCTTTATCAAAGGAAAAGCAGGAAGAAATGATCATAGGTCAATATTTATCTAAACTTCAATATCTGTATCTCTTTCTTTCTGCTCCACTTTCTTATAACTCTACTGAAATCAACATCTTTAAACGATGTCACCTCTAGTGGTATAAGCATTAATCTGTTAATTAATTCTGAGCATACTCTGCTTCTTTTCTTTGTTTCAATATTGTTCTGTGCTTCTTTCTGAAGGGGCATATACATAGCTAGCTTTTTCAGCTTGAATATTTTGGGAAACTGATCTTTATGACTAATTTTCCAGAGATCACAGGCATTATCTTTTGGATATATCTGCTCCAAAATATGATTCTTTTCACTAACATAAACTAACTTTGTTACATGAGTAGATTACTGACTACTATGCCAAATGTCCTATCTGTTCCGTAATGCTGTATAAGGGCATTTAGTCCATCTTGTGTAGGCAGAGGTATTAAAATAAATATCTTTACTTCTTAATTGCATTTTTTAACCCTTATTTTATTCAATTTATCTTAACCCTGATATGGAAAATGTATATGGTTTTGTAGCATATGATCCGCAGGGCGAATTTGATTAATTAAAAAAAAATGAAAATTGCAATATACTTTTAAATTGTCAGTATTCTGCCCTTTGTACATTTAAATTCGAAATATCGCTGAAAGGGTCATGTCGTCTATTTTTTGTCCATCCAGCATGTACATCTGACACGTATTTAAGACAATTTCGGGCTCAAAATCACTCACTGGTGTCTCCATTAACATTTTTCCACCTCCAATAATATGATATACTTCATAACTTTAAAACTTATTGTCATCATCACGATCATCAGCAAGTATTTGCCGAACGAAATCGTAATGAACCACGCTGGGAATAAGACATTTTGGGTTTTCTAGGTAGCCCGTATTTTAAACACGCATTTGTAAACCTTTCTTCGTGAATGGTTCAAACTACGCCATAATTTTTATTCCTGGGCACGTTGTTCTAATCAAATTTAGTTTCACAACCATTCATGTCGTGCTTGAAGAACCCAGACGTGGAACAGTTGCTACCCGAAAAGCAGATGTCTCCACAAGAACGGTTCAATAAAAATTGTATACTTCGCTTAGCACATTTTCATATGTGGGACTTTCAACGAATTTGCAGGAATTTTCGCGTTTCACTGTTCTCCAAGCGCGCGAATTCGTACAAATTGTGCACGATTTTCGCAATCGCACACGCTGACAGCATCTCCGCGTAAGTAATTGACATATCTAATAACTTTCCCGCGAAGTCTCTCTGTTACTCTGCCAATACTTCTTGTTTGTCACGCAGAGAATAAGCTACACTGATTTCTCATTGGTGATTATTGTTTAACCAAGCAATAATAAATGAGAATTCAATGTAACATATTTCAACGTGCAACACAACGGTAGCGTAGCTTTCAAATCGACCAAAGGAGTCAAGATTAAATTCAAAGTAGAAACTTGGCGTAAAAGTGGTTATTAAATGATGAGTAAATTACTTCATTAAACATGTGGAACACATTTGAAATGTATAGTATATGCTGAACATACTTCTGGTTTAACATAATTAGCATGAAATGGGGGGGGGGCAGATTACGAACCATGTCACTTTGTGTTTAGTTGTAGACGGCGAGTGGGTATTCTCAAATAATCTTTTTCGTTTTTTACTAATAAACATGAGTCCCTGTGACTGCAAATGCTGTTTAAGATGGATCATAATTTTACAGAATAACAAGGCAACTAATAATAATTATTCATGACTGGTGAAGACTAGAATAACATGCATACGGTAAGTATCGTTTTTTTTATCGATTCTCCGTCTCTTGTATCGATATGTGTATCGTTTCAGCAAAAGTATCGATGCATCGATATATCGATGAATCGTTTCACCCTTCGTATGGATAACATTAAATTAATTTTCAATAACAAAGAATATGAAGAAATGAAACAAGACCCTATGGAGTGGCATTTCTCGAAAGAGTTATTCTATATAAAGATACAGAAACGATATAGTCAATACTAAAGGACGGTACGATAAGTGTAATTGTGAAAACTTTTGTAGAATAATTTCTGTAGGATAATTTCACTGTGCATTCCCTCGTGGCAAGCGGGGCACGTAACCATTAAGACTGTGTATTGACTAAGCAAGCTGTAGCTTGGCGACTTGTAATAATTAAAATAATTAACCTCTCCTATTTGGAAGCATGAATTGAATTTTAATTAGGACTCCCTCGATTAACGGTTTTGAGACAGATAAAGTGCAATGTCAACGCAAGGTCAATAGCGGTAAATGTCAAGAGTTGAGAAAAGCCAGGGAAAATTTTTATGAAGTTTGGGCCATTTGAAACAGGTGTCATAAATTATATTTTCCAGAATAGTTATTAATAAAGGCGGTGTAGAGAGGATTATTCTAACTTCGATGGGAGTGATACAATCTTTGACGATTAAAGAAGTAATCCTGAAATGCTAAGTTAAACGAGCGGGGGTGGGGGGTGGGTGGGTGTCCAAGACAGAATGCAAGCTTTTAAGAAATTCCCCTCACGAAATTAATCAGTCCACGTTTCTGAGGCGAGCCAGAATTTAGCTCCGGGAAATATAAGATTTCTCGTTAGATTGTCTAAGGACACGTGTCGGAAAGTGAGGGACACGGAAGGAGATAGATTCGACTTCATAGAGAGGTGCTAGCCTCGAATAAAGCACAAATTTAGTTTCAATTGTATACAATGTATGTTCATTGGCGTAATTCTGTGGTTATTTGTTGAATTTATTCATTCTAAAATCATACTTAAATTTTCATTGAGTTAAGAATTAATTGCTTGCATGCAGTTTTTTTCAAGTGTTATATGACACATGTATTATATGAATGAGTTCGGATTTAGTTGTTTTGTCTGCAATAGAAAGTATGTATCGTAAATGGTATACTGAGAATTAATTTTTCTGTGTCTTGAAATGTATGTAAATAAATCGCTAATTTGTAAAGTAACATTGTTAGGACAGGAGTGAAGTCCATTAATTTGTATGTTATTAAGTTGTGAATTCTCTTCAATTGATAATCGAGGAACGTGGGCTTATTGACATAGTTCGACTGGTAATTTATAGCCACCGCGTTGAAGTATTATTATTGAGAGGTCTGAGTATGTCATGGTCTCAGTAGGAATGCAAGAGCAGCTAGAAAAGGCATAAATTCACGTTAATAGGATTGCGTATCAGTAATAGGTTGAGGACTGACCATAACTAGTTATGTTCCATTTCGATAGACGATATCTGACACAAAAGAGATGGGAATATTGGTTGGTGTGATGTGATGTGATGTGATTTGGATTTTTAACGTAGCTTTAACAATTTTTCAGTCATATCGCTACGATGTCTGCATTGTGGCAGTGTATAGTGATGTCTAGCACTGGGGCATCATGCCGCAGACATGTTATTGGTTGGTCCCAGGAGAAGAAAAACCTAACAAGTATTTAGGTTGAGTACTATATTTATTTTGGGAAGGAAAATAGCTCCATACCTGACTGCACAGTGGAAAGAGAGAGCAGTCTGCAACCAAGACGCTGATGAACCGAAGAGGAGAGAGAGAGAGAGAGAGAGAGAGAGAGAGAGAGAGAGGGAAAAGAAAAACGGAAATGCCGACATATCGCCTACAGTGATTTGGGAAAGACCTGAAGCACCAGGTGATGCTGACATGCCGCCAATTTGAGTTCGATCAGTCACTCGAGTATATGATGAACTTTGTTCTATCCGTATAACAGAACGGGTAATTGAATTTCGAAATTTTGTAACTCTGTTTCTAAGAGAAAGTGAATTATTAAAATGTCGTGTTCGATAGGGGGCGCTCACCAGTTTTTATGTACTTTTGAGAGAGTGACGTATGTAAGGTGAAGTTGTTTGCATTTAAAACATGCACAATGGAGAGAATGTTGGCATACCTCTATGCTACTTTGATGTAATGTGGCTGTCATTTCTTTGGATATTGTACTTTTTGAAATTGTAAATGATCTTAGCGCACTGTTACCTAAAATGACTGCTCTCTTGTGCTCCAAAAATCAGCCTGAATTTGTCTAAAGTACATTATCCTTGGCAGCTATTAGGGAAAATGAATTTGGCCAGACTAGACAATACCAGCTTCTGAAAGTGCAATGAATGAATTACCAAATATATAAAATATAAAAAAGTTATCGGCTCTTATTTTTACAATTTACCTCAGAAGTTCAGGCAGTGAAATGACCAAGAGGAGCTAGATGTAAGGCCAAGCTGTATACTCTATAACCCATATTACACCCATCAATCATACACCAAAATAAAGGGAATTAAAGGTTCTTTTGAACAATACCTAATATATACAAGGTCTTTTTTTAAATAGCCAGCATAACCAGTGAGGAAACCCGGGGAAATTCTCTTTCTTTAAAATTCTACCCCCCCCCCCATGCAAAATACGAAACTGTAGAGATCAACCATATCATTTTGTTCATGTAACAGATTAGCTTGATTTTTTGGTACATATGGGACAATTGATATTCTATTCTATATCTCTGCTCAGATCTCTGTTATTCCATTCATCGATTTCATATTATTTACTCGATCCGGGCAATAACACTAACCGACGACCCAGGGCACCCGGATGAAAACTATTGCCTTGACAGTGTTCACCAGGTGCTCTGACTGAAAATAGAACCCGTCATCAATATGAAACTGAAGACAAAATGGGGTATGCAAATCTCGTAGACTAGAAGAAAATAATACACTTCCATTTAAAAAAAAACAAAACTAAATGTCCTCCTCTTCTCAGCAAAGGGAGTTATTACATAACAAACTTTATATATATATATATATATATATATATATATATATATATATATATATATATATATATATATGGTGTGTGTGTGTGTGTGTGTGCCTGATAAGATCAATTATTTTTCTGTTCGTACCAGTTGGAGAGTACACACATGAACAGCACGCGGGTACCTTTGCTTTAAAGCGATTTCCTTTCACAAATAGTCCTGTATTTCAAATGCAAAGTCACACAAATCAGAATACATTTAAAATGTATATGTTTTGTTTGTGATAGGTAAAGGTTGTACCGCTTCATTTATTTTAATTGTGAAGTATCAATGTTGTTAATACATTGATTATGAAACATGGGTGCCCGCATGTAGGGATGGTGTGTGTGTGTGTGTGTGTGTCCCACCCCTGGATTTCACCTCAAAACATGTTTTGTCCTACGTCCGTAAAACTTAATAGCTGACCACTACATGTTTTCCTCCCCCCTTTCAGAAAATAATTCTGCGGGAGCCCCTGTTATGAAATGAACTTGTCTAACCTGAATATATCAAGATGAGCGGGTCATTGCAGTAATAGAAGTAGACTAATAATTACTAGCTAATGGTTATACATTATATAGAAGGACAATTTGCGGTATGAGGCCTGATTACTGGGTCACTTACGTTTTACATTATATAGAAGGACAATTTGCGGTATGAGGCCTGATTACTGCGTCACTTGCGTTATACATTATACAGAAGGAAAATTTGCGTTTTGAGGCATGATTACTGGGTCACTTGCGTTATTCATTATACAGAAGACAATATATGTGGTCTTAGACATGATTACTGTGTCACTTGCGTTATACAGAAGGACAATATTTTGGAATGAGGCCTGATTACTGCGTCACTTGCGTAAGGGTATTCGGCAGTGAATGTACATGCCAGAACATTACAATCCAAGGAAGCAGAAGTGAAAGTTTTCGCAACACAAAATAACACTGTAAAATATATTTTCCATATTCAAGCAAGAAATTAATATTCCAGTCTTTGCAAAATACTCCCATTCTCATACCCTTATGCATAGCATTTCCTTGACGTTATGCGATGCTGAAAGAGACTCGAGGGTAGGCTTAGTGATACTTTCCAAGTTTTTGGAGGACGAATATCATCTTGTAACTAGCTAATATGTCATAGGCTCGATGTGGTCCACGAAGTAGTGGTACTAATGTTAGTACTATCTTATGACAGGTCCTGAAAATAGCACTCGACGACGTTTTAACAATCAATGAAATACTTGCACATTTTTAATGTTATTACCACAACTTTGTAATGGAAAAAAAGAAACTGGAAAAAGCATTCGATTCGTCTGCACCTGTTAATTGCGTTGCTATTAGTGATGACACGTTGTTCTATTACAATCTGATTTTAATCATTATTGAGACGTTATAAAGTTATTATGACGCAACAACAAGTACAGGCTTCAGGGCAGCCAAAATGACAATTAGTTGCATTTGAAATTTGTTTTAAGCATGCTCAGAAAAAGGCTTAGGAATTTCAAATTGGCGAATCGCCATACCCATCAAAATGTATATCCTATAACTACATCAGAGATCATATTTCTGGACTTGACAGATTTTGTGGCACACTTACAGTTTCGTATTTTGCGTAGGGTTGAAAGAAAAAGAATTATTTCCCCGGTTTTCCTCACTGGTTATACTGGCTTTTTTTAAAAAAAAAATATAAAAAGACCTTATATATCTTAAGTCTTGTTAAAAAAGACTTTTGATCTCCTTTATTTTGGTGGTTGATGTGTGCAATATGGGTTATAGAGTATACTATACAGCTTCGCCTTACTTCTCATGTGTATCTTTCCCAACCCCCACCCCCACCCCCAAAACCCTGCTAGCTCCGCTAGGCATTTGCACTTCCTGAACTTCGGAGGTAAATTGTAAAAAAAAAAAAAAAAAAAAAAAAAATTTTTTTTACATGTTATATATTTGGTAATTGATTCATTGCACTTTCAGAAGCTGGTATGTCTAGTCTGGGAAAATTCATTTTCCCTATTTAAATAGGTGCTAAAGATAGTGTACTTTAAACTTATTCAGGCTGATTGTATGAGCACAAGGGAGGAGTCATTTTAGTTAAAAGTGTGCTTAGGTCATGTATAACTCCCACAAGACAATAATCAAAGAAATGTCAGCCACATGATATCAAAATATCATAGAAGTATAACAACATTCTCTCCACTGTGCATGTTTCAAATGCGAACAACTTCACCTTACATACGTCACTGTCAAAAGTACATGATAACTGGTGATCCGGCACATTATTATCCGGGAACTGCTAATGGCTACCTTCTTTAAACGGCAGTAATTAAGTTTGCGATGGCACGTCAAGCGTTTCAGGGGTTAACAAGAGTCCGAGAAAAGTTTATTCTCCCAGACAAAAACCTGCTTCGATGGTTTCCAGGTGAATTACATTATATTACATGAAAATAATGTTTATGATACAATTGACAGTGCCTTTAAGGGTAATTGTTTATTGATATTGGCAATGCACAATTCAGTACAGGTGGGTGGGGATGTCTGTAGTCCTACATGTAAGACCTCGACGCTGATATTTATGTTTTGGGCGTCATAAATAACATGTGATACATCTTACATTGTAGGACTAGGTGTGTCTGATGGTACTCTGAGTGTGAAGAAATGGCTAAAATGATAGTAATAGTGATGTCCCATTTCTTTCTGTTAAAAATCATGCACAGCAGTAGTCCTACAATGTAAGACATAGCACATGTTGTTTTTGTTTTAGTGCTATGTCCTACTACCCAGATAACGGCCTTGTATAGTGTGTTCTGATGTCAGTTGACATTGGAACAAGTAGTCAAAATTTCAGGAATATTTCACGCACTTGGCAGCTTATATGGACACTCCTCCACTAATTTATGTGTAATTAATATACTTACTGTACTGTCTTTATCCTGGTGGAATCAAAATATGACACTAGCAAATGGACACATTTTCATGTTCCGTTGACATACATTTGAATTTGTTGCAATGCGACGGAAGTCAAGATACACCGAAGTAGGTTCATGTAGGGGTATGTTTCTTGAATGAAATGAAACGTTGCTTACAGTTCCAATAGGCGTAATATATTTTTATTTGTTTCGTTAAAGAATAATATTTCAACTTAACCCGATTTTGGCATTCCCGGCTTTCATCGCTTTCCAGCCAACTGAAATGTAGGCCAACGAAACTTTGAAGGTCCATTTCTTTTGTGAGAATTTGAATGTATTAGAGAAAAATCATCGGCGTAAGTAAAGTCTGACAAAAAACATTATAACTTAACTTTGTAGAAAAGCGTCGTTATTGGTTGCCAGTTGTGTGTGATATTCCTGAAAATTTGACTTTCATTACACTGTTAGTCAACATCAAAACACGCTACACAGCACTGTTAGTTAGGTAGTAAGACCCATCACCCCACAGAACAAAAATACTTGGTGATGTGTCTTACGTTTTAGGACCAGCACTGTAGCAGTGAGTATATGAAAGTATAACATAATTAAAATAAACCAACTTTTGTCAACAGTTTGATTTAGGCCTACTAAGCAAGGAATAGTGAAGTCACCTTGGGAGAACTCGCCCCATGGAGAAATCATCCCAGGTGTCAGGAGAAGTTGCCCCATGGTGGTTGGAGAAGTTTCCCCATTGCATCTGGAGAAGTTGCCCCAAAGATCATTGATACTAATTTGGGTATGTTGCCCCATTGTGGTTACCGCATAGACCAGGAAGTAGGTCTCCGCTTTTTTTCTTCTGACAGCTGTCAGAATAAAAAGAAAAAAAGCGGAGACCTACTTGCTGGTCTAGTTACTGCATTATTATATTGTCTCTAGAATTATTCTATTACCTAATTGAGATTATATTCATTGTGATTAACATTCACACAGAAATTCAAATATAGCCCCCCTTTCTCTTCTTTTTCTATAGCTAATGTTTACTTAGACCATGTATATGTCGGACTATTATTACCGATTATCTCAAAATCACAGTTTGTGATTTAGTTGTCAGTGATGCTGATGCAGTTTAGTACTGTCACCATAATCATCTGTGTGGTGTCCAAGATCATAAAAAATTAGCAAACCATAAAGTAGGTGTGGGACAACTTCTTGTAAAATTAGAAACTTGGATTAAGATGCAGTATTGTTCTCAGGTAAACATTTCTATCTTTTGAAGAATTTATTTATCTGTATGATTCTAAAAGATACATATTAAATAGGTTTTTCTGAGTTACAAGTTCTTGAAGGTCATGGGATGGTTCTTCATGTTGATGGTGAGAAATCACATTTACATATGCATTTAGAATAGAAATGTGGGATATTTTTTTGTACATTTAATGAATTTTACTTACCTAAATGAAAGAACAATCGTTTTTTCTTGATACAACACCTGATCCAGAAATGACGTAACGTTGCGCAGAAAAGTTATATAATATATAATCTCTCTTGAGACAGTCTGGGGTAACTTCTCCAACCACCCTGGGGCGATTTCTCCCAAGGTGAATTCTCCATGACCACTAAGCATGACTCCTCACCAGAAATTTATGTTTTTGGGTGCGACCCAAAAACATAAATATTAGGTGAGGCATTTTACATTATAGGACTACAGTTTGATGCAGTGTACAGCAATATGGAGTCATTTTGTAGTAAAAATGAAATATCACTGATACTTATGAATAATCCATTTAGCTGCAAGAAGTAGATTTTGTATAGAACTTTGGGATATTCAACATAGCTGTTTTCTGCACATACTGTTTGCAAATAAAATTGATTCTAGTAATGCCTGAACAACTTGTAATCCCTATAAAAAGTTATGAAGACCAGTAGTGGCCATAATCAGCTTTTTATGATGAAGACAGTAAGACGATTCGCCATGTGTTTTGATAATAGTAATAATTACACAGTTTTAGTCCCGTACATTATGATGATTCCCAGAATAAAGAATCTGGAATATTCATATTCTCTACTCACTTGTCTTTCTGTACATACCTTAACTATCTAGTGTACCACAGTTTGTAAAACAGTTTTCTAAACTTTATTAATTAATGAATCTTGAGTTTAAATCTCTAACCACTTGTTATGCTAATAAAGGGTTCATGGTAAAATGTACAAAATCTTAGACTTTTGTCTAATAATTTCCCATTATATAGACCACCAGCCACATTAAACTGCTTCCTTGGATCCTGGTTTCGAATGCACCAATGTCTTTGCAAATAACTAAACTGTATAGCAATAGAACTAATTTATCCAGTGTTCAAAAATGTCATGCACAGAAAAACAAAAATAACTAGTTATCACAAACACAGAAAAATGTCACTAATACAGTGTGACCCCGCTATAACACGGTAGTTGGGAGCCATAGAACCTGACTGTGTTATAGACTGAACCATGTTATAAGCAACCAGATCAGTTAGCAGAAGAAAATGATGCATGTACCCAAAAAAATGTGCGGGGGGGGGGAGGTGATAAATGCGGACGCAAAAATATGTGCTTCATTGGCACAGTTTTCATCTTAAATCGATGCATATTAAATGAGAAATACACCTGTAATGAAAACAGAGAAGGAATATATAATATTTTACTTTATTCAGAGAACCACGCGTTGGTACATATATGTGTATACTGTTTATATATACATGTCTAATGCATAGCAGTGAATAAAGTATCAACACCGTGTACTCACCCGCGAATCACATCACATACACTGAATCCACAACGCAAGTAATTCGATCAAAAATATCCACACACACAGATTTAAAATATTCAATAATTTTGTCACAGGTCATATAGGTCTGAATAAAGCAGAAGAAAATAGCACAATCACGTAACGAATGATGAAGCACATTTACTTTTAAGTACGTCCGAAATCAGTAAAAGTTTACGTTTTAAGTGCCATCGGTAGAGTTCATAAGCATAAACTTTTTTCCTGTAAAAAGGAAACTTTCACAGCACAGTAAAAATGTTCCAGTCACGTTGGAAAATGAAACAATCCATCACATTCCATTGCTTTTATTTAAGTTCGGTAATGGCTTCCTTTAAAGAAAGGCTCTTTGTTTTTGTTGAAGATTGTAGTTGGCTTTCTTTGATGAAGGGTGCATGCGTTATTGAAGTCACCGCTAAAGGATAGCTTTGGAGAACCAAAGAAATGCCCGTTTCTTATTGTGGCGGCAACATAAAAAAATTGTATTGCATGATTGAGACAGATTTTTTTCCCATTTACTTAGTATGTTTTCATAACAATCGGTGCTTCAACGGTAATGTTTTCTTTGAAATTTCAGCTACTATTTTATCTGGGTACATTTTTAAAAAAAAAATGAATTGGCCATCGTATGGTCAATTGTAGTTGCTGTTCCTCCCTGCCTACTGAATAGACAAGTGAGATTTTTTTTTTTCTTTTTTTTTTACATTTATATGGTAGTGGAGTGATACTGCCTCTCATGCATGCGTCAGAAATTTAAAGAAAGGGTCAATCGATGATAGAGACGCAGGTGTTCTGGTCTGATGACAGGGATTACTACAGAAAACGTGAATGTTCTGAAGGATTTAATTCTGAGTGAAAAGAAGAGGAATTTTACTTACCATCCACATACAAATGTCAGACTATGTAAATAAATTAATTACTAGTGAGTGGCTAAAAATCTGACGAAGATAGATTATGAGATAATGCCTCGTCCGGTTGATCTCCGTTACCAGAAATGTAAACTTGAAAAAAGCGGATATCTCAAAACATACATTACTCATGCTAGATGTCAACATAAGCGGATTATGATATAACATTGCACTGTTAAGATGGTTTGTCAATATGGACAAAGAACTTGTTTATGTAACAATAGATAAATTTCAGTGCATTTATATCAACTTTACGGCTTCGTTTCATGGGGCCTCTGAATTTCTTCACTCCAAACCAATGGTTGTATATACAAGTTTAAACAGCCAACAATGTCGCCAATAAAAAAAATCGCCAGATGCTCTATGTTCCCTCTAAGGTGTGCAGCTCATTAGAAAATGCCATGCAACAGTTTCAAAAATTCCGCGCACAAGTTTTGGTAGCAAATACATAATGCCACGCAGCAGTTTCAAAATTCCGCGCACACAGGAAAAATTTTGGAGGGAACGTTGCAGATGGTATATTTTGCTGCCAATAAGGAAAAAATAATTGCAATTTGCGACATTGGCGAAGCCCTGCGTGATTCCTAAAAAAATTTTTACATGTTATTTTTCGTACTATTTTTTCATGTCTGAGAAAAATGCATATAAAATTTCAGTAGCCATGCCATGATTGTCTTGTATTATTCATACGCGATCTCTTCCCTAAAATGATAATGAACTTGTTTTTGGTTTTTTTTCGTACTTTTAAGAAAGATTTTTTTTTCGTGTACGAGAAAAATACATGTATTTGAAATTTCGAGAGCCACACCACGACCATGTTATATCCGAATTCGTGTTATAATGGAGCGTGCTATAGCAGGGTCACACTGTATGTACATAAGTAATTTTATAAATTAGTGTCAGCTCTTTCCTAAATGTGGCCTATTCAACACACCTTAGAATCCAATGTGTGTGTGTGTGTGTGTTAATTGGATTTTTAAAATTGAAGTTGACGAAACATGTTAAAAATGAGTTCAGTTAAAGAAATCATAAGCAAACTGGTATATGTACAGCTTATTGTTTAAATTGACAGACCTAAAGGTCTGTTTAAACAGTTGGTACACCTGAAAATAGTCCTCAAAACTGTAATGTTGGAATGGTGTGGGCAGAAATCACTTTTTCCCCAATTAAAAAAAAAATACTCGACTAGCATGCCCATATTTATTCTAGCAACCAGTCCTGAAAATGACTGCAATTTATTTAATATTATCAACATAGAAATTCTCCTTTCTTCAAATATTAGATCAATAGGTAATTGTTTTACATTGGTTCCTGATGTACTAGGAATATGTTCTTTGTTGTGTTTGGGAAGTTTAAATGTTCCCTTTCTGTTTTTGTTTTTTTTTCCATCTGGCCTACAGTTTTACATTTTACAGCCACTTTTTTTGGCAGTTTTATCGTCTTTGTTACAGATTTGATAACATCAGTACTTGACTTGTTCAGTAGATATCAGGATAAAAGAATGGTATGAGTTTTCTTTCAGGTTTCTTAACAATAGCATTTGTTATATCATATTTGTTCTGTCTTGAAAAATATTGTTGAAAAGGTATTTCATATATACATGTATATAGCAATGAGCCAAAGTGTGTGGATCTAACACCCTCTGGTTACTCCATCAAGTTCCTCTCATGTCATTCCTGCGGAGGTGGAATTGCTGTCATTGCATTTACCATCTTAACTACACTACAAGTTTCAATTTTGAGCCCACATCATTTGAACTGGTCCAAACCTGACTCAGTGGAACAAACATCAGTCCATCTTTTCTGTCTTTACCATCATCCTCCTTGTCAAAAAAAACAAGCTGACTGAATCTCTTTTTTTGGAGCAGTTTCTAACATCCTGGAGTATGGAAATTCGATAGGTGATAACCTGATTATTGTTTGAGATTTAAACTTTCACTTTGACTGTCCTGGAAATCCATACACATAAAAAATCCTAGTTTCTATTCATATTTTCAGCCTCAAACAGTCAGTTAGCCAACACACCCATAAACATGGTCACATTTTAGACTGGATTCTTCATAGACCTGATGATAATATTTTAGTCTTCATTGGTTTTCCATGAACTTGCATCAAATCACCCGTATTATATGCCATCTCAATGTATTGGTCCCCAGTCCTCCATCACTGGTTGCTACCAAGCGAAACCTTCATATGGTAAATAGAACCCAACTAATGCATGACATCCATGGTACTGTTAAAACTTTGTTACCTCCCACAGCAGTACAGCTTGACAAGTGCCTGTATTTACTGCTTGACAAACATACCCCAGCAACAAAAGTGCAGAGTATTAATTTAGAAGTGTTCACTGTTCGCTATGCTACATTTTGTCAGCTAGCTCCAGTCCAATATGCCTATCTGACCTCAACCATGTGTACACCCCATCTAGAAACTTATGTTCCTTTTCTGACACTTGCATTCTCATTATTCCCACTGTTAAAATGAAGTCATATGGGAGATGTTCTTTTGCTTACCAGGGCCCAGCTACATGGAACAAATTGCCCATGGATCTTAGACACAAGGGCATTGTCCTCATTCAAGAGTGCTCTTAAAACTCACCTGTTTCGACTACAAGAACAGACTTCTGTTTCGACTACAAGAACAGACTTGAAGACTTATAATGTTTACTTCCTTAATTATTGTCAGCATGTTTTTGTTTTGTAATTTCATGGTCTTTGTTTTTATAATATTGTTGTATATGTTTTTGTGTGTTTTTTAATATTGTAAAGTGCCTGGAGCTTCTAAAGATTAGGCACTGTACTAAGTCCACATTATTATTATTCTAATATATATATATATATATATATATATATATATATATATATATATATATATATATATATGTGTGTGTGTGTGTGTGTGTGTGTGTATCAGTAATGAATTTGAAATGGTATTCTTTTAGACTAAAACAATAAAATTTAAAAATATTTTAAAATGCAAATTATCACGTAGATAAAGTAGAAAGGTTTTCAGATCAGCATCGCTCTATTTTAGACGACATCAGAAGCTGTGAAAACTAACGACATTGAAAATGATGGCTGTTATGTGCCACCATAGAATCAGTCTTGATTTTTTATAAATATGGTAATCATGTGTTTTGATTTTTGTATGACATGATTAGAGGACAGGCTAGCTAATAGACAGTGTACAGTGATACTGATTTGAAGAAGATGCAAACTATATTAGGAACCAAGGGTAAGGTCTTCCTTGGAAAGCACTGATATCAGCAGATGCATTTTTAAAATAGTTTACACTAGCTAGGATATTGTCCTAAATCAAACATGATGCAGATTAAACAAATAAAGGTCATCCTGTGTATAAAGGTAAACACTATCTAGGAGATGCTATGCAAACAGAAATACAGAAAAATCTTATATACTTTGATACCATATCACACATATATCATAGGAAGTATAGGATTCTTTTTTATTTAAGGTCATGCATGAAGTCTTTTTAAAAAGAGAATACAAATGTTCCAAGTGTCATAACCTTTAAGTAGAATATTTTTTAACTTTTCTCTTTTTCTTTTCTCCATCAATAATCATTTGAATAGGTCTCTCAACAATTTGTCAGTTTTTAGTACAGCTGTAAAATTCCAGTTTAGGCAGTATCTTAGGCTCGTTATATTCCAATCAAATAATTTTTGTGTTCGCCTAAAATGGGGGTAAGATACCCAGTAATAATGAAGTGATCTTGCATCTGACAGGCTGAGATTGTTATCACTCAGGAGGCCATATTTTTTAAAATCAGAATTTGATAAAACTTGCAATAAAAGTTTATATGATCAAGATATCAAAAAATTTAAAATTGAGTGGGATCATATAGTGAGTGCATCTTTTTGACTAAACTTGTTGCCGCTCTAGCGACTATATTTTTGATCAGAGTAAAATTTGTTAGTAGATTTAAATGAAGATGTCCTGTGATTTTTTTTATAAGCTGGATCTGCGCATCACAATGAAATTCAGTCCAGTTAGAAACAGTTCTCGTGTTCTAAGACATTGGAACACTCACTCTCTCCCCAAGTAAAACAAAGCAAGGGAAGTAACTCATGATATTGGTTATCAAGAATCTTGGCTAGGGGTATCAGAGTTCTTCCCCTTATCACAATTATGAAAATGTTAAAGAAAAACACATTTGAGAATACAAATATAAATTCAAGAGAATAACTTATGGTAATTATAAAAAATAATGCACCTTATGGATTCAAATGTATATACTTTAAAAAATCACTAGTGAAACTGTACAATTGCAGGCTAGCATAAAATAGAAGCATGTAGTATGATAACAGATTTATTATGCATTGTCCATCAGTAGTTGCTTGTTACTGGAGGCCACATTTATGATACATTTTTTTTTAAACATTGAAACTTGGAATTTGGACTGCTTCAGTGGCCTAGTGGTTAGAGTGTCTGCCTTGGATGCAAGAGATCATGGGTTTGAACCCTGGCCGAGTTATACAAAAAACTTATAAAAATGGTGCTAACAGCTGCCTCGCTAGGCACTCGGCATTAAGAAGTTAGTGTTAGGACTGGTTGGCCTGGTGTCAGGATAATGTTACTGGGTGGGACATCATGCTACATTCTGCGGCATGATGCTGCTGTGCTAGACATCACTATAAACAGCCACACTGCAGACATTGTAGCAATATGACTGAAAAATTCTTAAAGCTACGGTTTGATAATCACTCAAGATCTTCCACAAGTTTGATAATGAATGAGTCAAGCCTGCCTTTTATTTACCCGAGACTTTAGCAATTAGGTTGGTTTGCGGTGTGAATGGTTGGATGGACATTGATGGACCACACAGTGATGCCCAAGTAATTTGTGTTGACATTCTGCCAAGGCAGCCTCAACAAATATCTTGATACTAGTTTATTGATTTATAACTAGCGTTAATTCACAGATATCTGAATTGTTCCCCAGTTTATAATGTTTTATAATTACAGGACATATGGCAAAAGGTCTTGATCAGATCCAGTCGACACTAAAGAATCTTGATGCAATAATAGAGGTCCACGATGCACGTATTCCATTTGCTGGACGAAATCCACAAATCAGAAACATTACCAAGATTCGACCTCACACCCTTTTGTTGACCAAGTCTGACCTTGCTGATGACAAGCACAGGGAAAGGATAGTGCAGAAAATAAAAGAGGAAGGCATCAAGAACATTTTTCATATGAATTGTAAGCACAAATATGTTACCAAATACATAAAGAACACTGTATTTCCAAGCATTTGGCAAGAAATTGAATCATCAGAATCTTACCGCAAGGAAGGAGATACAGATTACCACCTTATGATAGTTGGAGTACCCAATGTAGGAAAGTCGACAATACTAAACAAACTGAGAGAAACATTCACAAACAAAGGAAAAGGCGCTCTTGTAGGGGCAAAATGTGGCATTACAACTAGTGTCATGAATAAAGTCAGAGTAAGCAATAATCCCTCAGTCTTTGTGTATGACACTCCTGGAATTTTGACCCCATATATTCCAGATATTGAAGTGGGAATGAGGCTAGCCTTGTGTGGATGCATCCCGTATCATTTGGTAGGAGAGGAACGAATTGTCGACTATATGTTGTTCTGGATGAATAAGCGAAAACATTATGCTTACATGGAACCCTATAACATTCCTGAGCCAACAGATGATGTGTATCAGTTTTTGACACACGTTGCAAAAGAAAAGAAAATGGTTTTAAAAGTGCAGAAAAGTAAGTTTTTCCAAGAGACAACAGAAGAGAAGAAATTCAGGCCCGATTTTCATGCAGTAGCTGGCAGCATTTTACGAGACTTTCAAAATGGAGATTTTGGAAAAATTTTGCTGGATGATGAGGCATTGGACTCCAGACAAGTCAAAACAAATGGGGAATTATAATAATTTTTTTCACAGTTCTTTCTTATGAATATCATATAAAAATGTGGACAGCATGATCTCTCAAAAAGCAATTACTGCATCAGCATTTAATGTCC
Organism: Megalonaias nervosa; assembly: GCA_016617855.1. NCBI lineage: Eukaryota > Metazoa > Mollusca > Bivalvia > Unionida > Unionidae > Megalonaias > Megalonaias nervosa. Next base: position 28,903 of record JAECUM010018081.1, on the reverse strand, counting down.
AAAACTCTGGGGATTTATGGAAATATCAGCAGTTCTTAATAAAAGCACAAAGATTGTATGATCAGTATTTTTATGTCATTGTTAAAAGTGTTACCATAATCTTCCTGGACCTTTTGAACTCTTGGCTCTGAAGGATGTTCATTTTATTTACATTAGAAAAAGATACCCCCCTTCAGCCAATTGTTTTTGGAAAGATAACCCTACATAAAGCTTTTTGTTTTCCATTTTAGTATTGTGGCATGTCAGCTTCTTTTTAATGGTTTTTGAGAAGCTATTATAGGTTTTTCTAATTTAAATAACAATAGCTATATTTAGTGGATCAGCATCATTTGTGTAACCTTGAAAACATTCATGTTAGGATGCATCGTCAGGTTTGGTCAAATTCTGTCAAGTGGTTTTTTAAGAAGTAATTTAATGGATTTTCTATTTAAGCTCCTCTGGTCATGGATCAAAATAATGTATCATATCACTTGGCTTCTGTTAAATTTGTTTCACTACTCTACTTTAAGTATGGTGACTGACACCAAAACTTACAAGACACATTCATCAGCAGTCTAACTGGTCCTAAATGGATGATCATATGGACATGTGGTTTTGACTAAAAGACTTCTTTTTGATGCCTAGTTGGTCCAAAATGAAAATGGTGTGATCTGATATTTTGTATGGCTGCCATCTAAAAAATCTTGCGATCACCATTCTTCCTGAATGGATGATTTTTTCTTACAACAGTTAGTTGGTTCAAAATGAAAATGGTGCAGACTTGACCTCCAATATGGCAAACATTGAAAACATTTTCACAACTCGTCAAGAATGGATGGATGGTCATGATGAAACGAGTTTTCACCCCCAGACTTGTCTAGTTGATCCTCAATTGACGTTATCTGATATCCAGTATGGCCACCATGGTTGCCATCTTAAAGCTGTTATTGTTACTTCTGATTGTGATTGGAACATCATTCAGCCATGTCATAAAATAGCCTTGAAAGTAGCTATAGAAATGCACATCAACTTGATTTTTTGGTGAGTCACCTTTGACAGAGTTAACGTCACAAAAGCAAAGTTCTTTGGATTATGAGTCTTGTGTTCAACCAAGCTACTGCACCTCCCAACAGTGGTAAAAGTATTTTGGTTCTTCAATCATCAAGTCTTTTTATTAAAGACCCCTTTATTGACATGTAGCCCAAACAATCAGTATCAATGAAAGAAGTACCTCCTCTTTTCCATCATTCTGTACCTAAAACCGGCTGTAATCAACACTTACAAAGGAAGCTGTTTGTGGTCTCCAGCATCCATTGTAAACATGAACTATCATGCAAAAAAAAATTAGACGTGTAATCCTAACAACAAAATGTGCAACCTTTTTGACACAGCACAAAAACAATAAAAAGCATTCTTTTCTGTATCAAAGTACCAGAACAAGTTGATAAAAACCACATTAAAAACAATTGTTCCCAAAATCTGCTATAGATACCCATTGTCACCATCACTGCCGTTAATGTTTACCTCTAGAAACCAGAGTTTACCAGTGATGGTGAAAATCACAGGCTTTAAATTTATCGAGTGACAAGTTTTACGACTACTAGAAACATGGTTCACCTGCAAGTAATCAGACATTACAATGAAGACCTCACATGAAATGCATGCAGACCACCGGTCTAATATTCATTTCTATGTTCAATCCACAGTTTACCTGTCAAGGTCACTTATCACAATATAAAATGCTGTCAAGCGTAAAATGAAGGTCACAATGATCTTTGGTTGTAATGCTGCATTACTAAATAAGATACATCCAGCAATTAAGTTTTAAATCCAGTACTTAAAAAATCCAATATTGTTATCCGACACAAGTGATACACACTCATTAAGGATGCATAAACCATAAGTTCTGGGACAGGAAAAAGAAGTTATTTTATTGTGTCCCCCAATATATATGGTAAATAAGTGTGTGTGTGTGTCTATATATATATATATATATATATATATATATATATATATATATATGTATATATTTATATGACTGATTTTACAGACTTGTACAACAATTATAAATGTCCCAGAGTAATACTTCATATTTCTCAAGTCCCTTTGAGTTCATGTTGGTTATAATAATGCTAAAGAGTTTGATCAAGGTCTGTTTTTCAAAAAGTTTTATGATTATTTTAAACATTAGTATTTGACATCTGCAGTAACATTATGGTACTGTAATCCTTGATATATTTTACTTACGTTCTTTATATCCCTCTTCTCATATGAGAATGTTTAAAATCTCTAGAATCATTTACATATATATATATATATATATATATATATTTGTGGGGAAATTAAACTGCTTGCATTGCTAGGTTGAATAGAAGGGATATATGTACGTCATATCTGTTTTTGGCACGTAGAAACTACAAATTGTTTATGGAGATTGCTGAATAATTTTTTACATTTAAAAAAAGATGATTTTTAAGTCTAATCAAACGTTTTAATGGTGTGGATAAATAACATGCATTTTTATTATGACTATAATAATAATATCACACGTTCGTACAATATATGTGGCCAGTGAGCTTTAAGTTAGGCGTCCGTTGGGCTTGTTGAAAATAAAAATCTAAAAATTTGCCTAAAGAAACTTTTATTGTACTGTTGAAATGTGCAAATTTATTTTCAAGATGTTGACATACCTGCCACAACACAGTGCAATCTGATTAAAGATTAAAGACAGATTGCCACTGTTCTGCATGAAATGGAGATAAGATTTTAATAAAATTGAAGTCACCACTGTTCTGCATGAAATGGAGACAAGATTTTAATAAAATATAAGTCACCACTGTTCTGCATGAAATGGAGATAAGAATTTAATAAAACAGAAGTCACCACTGTTCTGCATGAAATGGAGATAAGATTTTAATAAAAATAGAAGTCACCATTGTTCTGCATGAAATGCAGACAAGATTTTAATAAAATTAAAGTCACCACTGTTCTGCACAAAATGGAGATAAGATTTTAATAAAACTGAAGTATGTCAACTCGGTTCTGACCAGAAAACACTCGGAATCCAGCAGAGAAGTGGTTGAACACCAGAACAATCCAATAAATAAAGTGATGCACACTAATGACACTTGCATTACTTCAAACCCCTTTGAACCCTATCGAGTTTATATTCAAGATGTAGCTATTGCAATGTTGTGTGAGAATATTAAAGGAGAAGAAATTTTGGGCATGTGGAAACTGGCGTCCTGGCTTGTGGAAATTCAGTCATGGCTTGTGTGTTTTTAAGTTGACAGCCCCGAGTCTGTGTTTAATTTGTTTCTTTGGACAATTAAATGGCAACTACTAAATGAATTTTAAACACAAAATTTCAATAAACTTGAAGCACAAACAAAAGGACAGAGAGACCTTTATTTATAATGGAAACAATTCTCAAGATGCATCCCCTCTCAGTTACTTGATTCTAGGCAAGATGGATGCATTGATGTATACCATCAATTTCACGACTCTAGCATGTGTAGTGCCTGAGAAATAAGAATCGAACACAAGTCACTGAAATATACAATATGGGCCATAATGACCTGCAATGAGTCAAATTGTGATCTTTTTTACCAAAATTTTTTATTCAAAATGGTATCGCATGTACATGGCATGCAAAAAGCATACGTGGTCATGAGCTAAATGTAAAACCTCAATGCATGCCAGCAAAATGTGAAAGGCAAGTCACTGTGACCATTTTCTATGGATGGGGTTCTAGCAGAGATATATACAATCATCTATTTTATTGATTCCATCATGAACAGTTAAAGCATTTAACCAGTTAGTGAAGCATGAAATATATATCACAGCAACTTTAGTAGTCTGGGTGTATTACTCGAGATGCATCCCTCACCAAATTTCAGGACTCCAGGTACATCATAATATACAGTAGTGCCCCTCATGAACGGTCCCCCAACCAGTGGCAACCAACTTTTTATGGCCAAAATAATGTTCAAAAGTACCCCTCGAGAAAGGCCACCCCTCTAACACGACCAGCATATTAGTGCAAAAACGTAAAATTTACCCTCACAAACGGCCACATTTTAATAGGTGTCCAGAACCAATATTTAATTCATAGGGTATGGTTAAGTAATTGAATTATCTATACCAATGTTTCCCAGTATCAGGTTTTTGTTACTGAAAGAAGTGTTGGCTCAAGTACATGTACCACTGAGATTAATATTATATCATTAATGCCGATGTTTACAGGAAATGTGGTCAACAATGTTCTGATAAGAGTTTTGGACTTCACACAGCGGGAGAGTTTTTTCTTTGATGATTACAACCGGACGTAATGATCATGATCATATGGTCAGCATAGGCTAGCCTAAATATAAATTTTGAGGATTAATACACAGACAGAAATTAACCTTCAACAAAACAGGGTACCAGACACAGAAAAATCATGTGACAGTACATGTATCAATTCTTTTATGAACAAGGCATTTCGTTGACTGTACAAAAGTTTTGTCTGCATAATTAAGTTGCAGTGTGAAGGTGATTTGGATTTTTAATGTAGCTTTAATAATTCTGAAGTCATATTGCTATGATGTCTGCAGCATGACAGTTGATAGTTATGTCTTGCACTGGGGCATCACGTTGCAGACATAACACCTGGCCAACCAGTCCTAGCACTAACTTTAATGCTGAGTGCCAAGCGAGGCAGCTGCTAGTACCATTTTATCAGTCTTTGGTAAGACTCGGTCAGGGTTCAAACCCATGACCTGCATAATGAAGTTGTAGTACTGAACAATTAGCAACATAGGAATAAATCAATACAAAACTTGAACAGGTCATCACATAAACGGGGAATTAATGCTTTAGAAGAAAAAGCAAAAGTTTTTCAACTTGACAATGGGGGGAGTTCAAAAGTTCTTGCAGAAAATTTTATGTTGGGAAGACTCAAATATACAACATTGTAACAGATAAGGAGAATATTCTGTGGCAGTGGGAAAAGGGAGTAAATGGAAAGATAATATATTTAAAACGCCAAGAAATCTATGTAACAAGATTTAAATGACATTTTGAATAGTTTTCCCATGCACATGTCAACAATACTATACTTGCATTTCACGCTTAAGAATAGGAGCTATTAATGTATGTTAACTTAAACAATTTGGTTCTTGAGACAAGATGAACGTTTTAATAATTAGTGCTACTTTTAAATAAAGAAAGGCCACCTGTCTTATACAGCCATTTTCCCAGTGCAGAAAAGGGGTGGCCTTATAAGAAGGGGACCACTGTACAAAAATGTGGCCCTTCCAGCCCACCCACCCCAATGAAGCACAAATCCTTTATATTCTTATATGCTATTTGAATGTTTTAAGAGACTTATTGTCCATTATGTTTTGAACATGTAGACACCAGTTCACCCCCAAAATCACACAGGTGTAGCCTTACAAACCCAAATGTGTAGTTTCAGGCACTTGCGAGTCAAATTCCTGTGGAGAAATTTAACTTTCGGGGAGACAGGCATATGAAAAATAGAAGCAAAAACTTAAGGTACAAAAGTATTATTTTCTAAGTCGACTGAAAATAAATCGTAAAAACAACACAAAATGATCATAATGCATTAATTCAATAAAGTCCAAATTAGTTTTAATGTGTTACTTAAAATGTATTTCAAGATGGATAAAATATATTTACAAAGCTGGGATTATTTTCTGTTGTGAAGGGATTGATAAACAACATCCCTTCAGCCTGTCCAGCAACCACCTAGGCTGCATGAATGCAAGATCGGAGTTTTGATTCCTTTAAAACATGACCATTGTATTCCTTTTTGAAAGCTTGAATAGACAACTTCACTTGTTTGTTCAGTGGACTGTGATTCCTAACAGCAAGGATGTTCAAAATATTCTTGGACTGAAGCTTGGACTCGAATGAACCAACAAGTCATGAGGACTAGAAGTTAAGGTTACCCCAACCCCCACCCCGAGACAAAATTAGGATTTGAATTTTATGGTTTGTGGACCCAGGCAAACCTATATTCTAAATGTGTAGTTTGGTATGTGATTATGCAGCTGCATAATTGGAAGTTTAAGTGCAAACATGCAATATGCAGAAGTAGGAAGATCTGCATGTACATCCTACACCCTATTGTGAAGCAGTCATACACTTGGTTCTCTCGACAAAAAATTTCAACGTCATGGCCACATTTGTTTACACTGATCCACACATAGAAATATTTGACAAAAATCTATCAGCTGTGAAATGAAATGGATACATGCCATGAAAAAGACCTCCCATTTCACTTCATTCTTTTCTTCCAATCAGCAAGTCCTCATACAAATCCTTACTAACAATCTGATCAAATTCCCAACATCATAGGCTTCCAATCTGCTACTCATGTGATAGCAACTCTACTGCTGATAATTGCATCAGTAATGCTGTTCAGAATAGTACATGTTCTAGTTTTACGTGGATCATCATTACTGATGTTTAGGGGGGCCCCCGAGTGGCCGAGTGGTCTAAAGCGCTGACCGTTACGGATCACTGCCATCTCACCTCTGTCTGCGTGAGTTCGAGTCCAGGCTCGGCCAACGTGGGTACGTGAGAAAGCCCGCCAGTAGCTTCTCGTGGGTCGGTGGTTCTTCCCGGAATTTTCCAGGGTTCTTCCTCCACCATTAATACTGGCCATGTATAGCCTATCTTGTGCTGAAAAATGGCGTTAAACCCTATAACAACAACAACAACAACAACTGATGTTTAGGTGGTTCTTTTGTAATTCAAGTTTGTGCAAATTTATAAGAGACAAACTTATAATTTTATGGCTCTCCACATCATACTTGTCATTCTGTAAGATGTTTAAACTCTTAAGCAGTTTCTAGAAGGTATGAGAGTTTATTGTCTCTTGTCCCCCCCATTGTGTAACCAGATTCTTTGTCGGAAGCTTCACTTCAGTTTCAGCTGGTGTTGGTTTTGGGGCATATTACTCAATTGTTTAATATAGTTGTCAAATGTGGTCCTTTTCATCACCTTCATGATTTGAGTGTGATACTGGGGTAAAGCAGTTATTCATTTCATATCTGCCTCTTGGTGAAATATGCTGCCACTACAAATTATATCTGGTGCAATTAGAACATTAACTGCATGGAAATAATGGTTTTAAAAATGTATGCTGTTCATTTTTTGAGGCACCACTGTTGTTGCATTTCCCTATTTTTGCAGGGCTTGGCATCTTCTGTGCACAAATCCTGCAAAGAACACATCATGGCTAAAATGCTGTCCTAAGTGCAAGCTATTCAAATAGTTTGGGGCAGGTTTGCGATGTAGAAATAATGTTGTTCAGCAAAAACCATTTTTTCTAGGAAGTCATTGACCTTAACCTTGGGACCTAATTGATGCATTATCAGTGACAGGTAACACATTAAGGGTCAATACCCATACATAAGCTCTATTGGCCTTGTGGCTGGGGGTGCTAAATACAACGTTATTATTCACCAAGATTAACAAAATCAACAAAGATAATTCTGTCCTTTTTTTAATTTGTTTCTCTGAACAATTTAGAATCTCAACTTCTGGAAAAACCATCTGTTCTTGCCACTCTTGTACCTGTAAAAAAGGAAGAAAAGAAAAAGATGAGACCAGTGCAAAAAAATAAAAATAAAAATAAAAATGGACAGTGCATTTGATTGAGGAAGATCCTGAGAAGAACCATCAACCCACAGGAAGCTACTGGCAAGCTTTCTCACATATCCTGCCTTGGCTAAGCCCGAGACTATAACCCACAATGACAGAGGCAAGGTGTCAATAATCTGTAAAGACAAGCACCTTAGACCACTTTGCCACCCAAGGCTTTTAAAATAAAACAAGAATCTACTTTTTGCTAGAAACCAAATTTGCATGCAGTCCTTGTATAATTTTAAAGCAGAAACTTCTGTCACAATTCAAATTCTGGTAGAAAAGGGCGACAAGCTAAACTTTATGTCTTCATACTGCTTTTTCTGAGCTTTTAAAATGTGGTCTCCTGTAAATAAAAGTTACCAAAAACAGATACAGTTATAGTCCTAGAAATGGACAAATTTCTGAACAGGCCAATTTTATGCATTAATACATGTACTTCATGTGGCAAAACAAATCTGGAGTGGTGAAGTCAAGGGTTAAAATCCATAATTTTTTTAACATATATCCAACATATTTTTTCACGCAGAATTATTTTTTGTATTAAGAGACAGATCCTGGTACTATTATGTACATGCAGATTAAACTTCACATTTTTAATCCCTACCTCCAATATTTAGAAACTTGATCTCTTTTATTCAAATGATGGAGAGAAATTTTTGCCTCCAATTTTCGATTTTAGAACAGACCCTGTTCCTAAATTGAAGCACTAAAGATAAAACTTCCTTAAACCCCTCAATTCTGTGTTCACCTCAACTGGATTTATATTAAAAGAATTACTGTATAAATATCTCTACTTGAGGACGGTGGTCTAATCTGTTGCAATAAATTACATCTTGCACTTTTTATAAACTGCTTTACCATATCCAACCTCAACAGCAGGTTATGTATTTATTCCAATGTCAACGTTATCAAGGTTATCCAAGAAGTGGGTTAAATAATAAAAAATCTCGCAGTGCTAGCACTGTTTACAAATCAGTACAGTTAGAAACCCAAGGTCTAAACGGCTGACCCAAAAACTATATATACAGTGGCGACTATCAACTTGATTTGAATGCAAATAAATACAAAGGCTGATCAAAATTGTACAAGTCACTGTGTAATAAGCTCAGTGAAGTACAAAAATGCTAGCAAGGACCGTTGGCTTTACCAAGGTCAATAAGATCTGCTTTTTTAAAACTCGTTCACAAAAGTTCTGCTATGTTGGTCATCAGGTATGTACCATTTTCATTCAGAATTGATTATAAAGTGTTTTAATGAAAATCCTATGTCAATGCTACAATTCATTCAATAAGTTTATGGTGCTGTTGGAGGTTAGAAGAGCAACATGTGCCTTAGAACTAGCTGCATATAGCTCAGGGGTCAAACTAGACTTGAATTTTCGGGAGAAGTGACTTCTTTTGGACAGAACAGGGAGAAATGAGAGCTCAACAGGGAGAAGTGGACAAGAAGTAAGAAATGCTATATATATATATATATATATATATATATATATATATATATATATATATAAAATGTGTGTGTTCTCATATTTGAATTATGCCCTCTATTTCCCAGTATTCATATTTGCATTTAACACTGAATTTAAGCAATACTTTCAAATAGAACATTATCTGAGTTATTTTGGCTTTATGACTCTAAATGTGACTAATAGAAACTACATTGTAACAAATTGTAACTGATCAACCAGATTACATTATTATAATTGCAAGTTAGTAAAAATGCTCAATTAACTACCCGTAATCAATTTTGGAAAATATTTTTTTTTCATATACTTTTACAAGTTTACAATAATGGCACTTTCAAAGATTTCTAAATGCATTTGAAACAACCCCTGTATGTTCATGAGGCAAATGCACATGCGTCTTCAGATCACACTGTTCTCTGTTGCAGATAAAACACTACTGCAACTATTCCAACATAAGACACTAAAATGCATAAAATTACAGACATGGCTCCTTTATAGTTGGATACATGAACTAAACCATTCTTTTCAACTGAATTAACATAGATGTGAGTGCATCAGTTTTTAGAATGAGGGGTTTTCATAAGGTAATTGCACACTTTATAGATCTTCATTACAACAGTCCATTGATGGGATTGCAAATTTACGGTTCATTTATTTGTCTATGTACTTGTAGTAATTTTAGGCACTGGTTAAATAGTATCTGCTTCACAGCTTTTTCCCCCCGTATTTTCACAAAGACAAGTCTGGTCAGAAAACAACTTTGACCTTACATTTACAACGCTTTTCTCATGAATTCCACAACATAGCATTGTCCCATACGTTTCTCACCTACATAACTGCATTTTAAGGTTAAATCTTAAATAACATAATACACAGGCTTTGCTTTCGATGAGTTGTATCTTTTCCTGAATATATCTGCCAGATGATTTACGAAAACAGACAATCTAATAAACTGCTACTTCCCAGACACAGCGATATCTGCCATTATTTCCCGTTACTGGTTCACTTACTGCTTCAAACTAATTTTATGACGAAATAGTGTACAAGATTCACTTATAATATCCAGATCACTGGTTCTGTTCTTAAAACACAAATTGCTATTTACATACTAGTTGAAACACAAGTTGGTATGTTTTTATCATCAAAGGATAACATGCATAGACAGTGATAGGGACCTAGCTGCTAACTTATTTGGGAAAAGGTTAATGGTCAATCAACTATCAAATCACATGCCTATGAACTTGCAAGAATTTATCAGCACAACTGAGATCATAAACTAGGCCTAGCTATTGATGGCTTGGTGAATACATTTTGCTACAATGCAACACTAACCTGGCTGAGGCGAGGGGGGCATCTCAAAATGTGTGGTTAGTCAATGTACCTCTAAAAATCACAGGGCAAAGTTGCTTTCGCTTTCCTAACAGAAGAAGGCGAAGTTTACGTTTTTTTAGGCAACTTAGTCGCCCACTTTGCCTGGTCATGTGACCACTATAGCTACGATATTTTAATGAAAATTCCATATCCATATAACCATCCGTTCATGAAATGTAGCCATATGAAAGATTTTCATGTTGACCATTAAGGCAGCTGTTTGGGAGGTTGCATCAGCATCATTATAGTAAAGAAACAACTTCATATTGCAAGAAAGAAGTGGTTTACAACATCTGAATAATTTTGTTATCATTTTCATTTAGAAGCACACAAAAAAGTGGGAAGCATTTCAGTAAAAAACGTGTCAATATGGCCATCGGAGGACAAGTGATGTGCTTTACAATATGGCAATTGTGCCAGGGGTCTGCTCTGCAACATTTTTATTTCGGATCACTAGATATCAAAGGAAGTCTTTCAGTAAAATTAGCACAACTAGATGACCAAGAATCAACTAAAACAATATTATCATTACAGCTTTCATGGCAGCCATACTGGAGCTCTGATGATAGTCCTCGTTATCTCGGACTAAACAGATATCACAAAGAAGTCTTTTAATGAATCCCTGTTTTACTTAAAACTGTCCACTTGGGAGATGTAGCAATAACAATGATGCCTCCACACTGACCATAGTGAATGTCAGATCAGTACCTTTTCATTCAAGTACCAATTAGACATAAAATAAAATAAATTTTTGTCAAAACCCCATGTTGTTACAGCCATCCATTTAAGACTGATTACCATTTTCAATATGGCCACCATATCAGTCATACGGTATAACATCATTTTCATTTAGTACGAACCAGACATGAAAACATATCTTTTGGTAAAAAACCCAAAAATGCTATCGCAATCTGTTTAGAAGTCACCATAACAAGGCTTTGCAGCCATGCTGGAATTATGATCAACACTGTTTCCATTTAGTACCAAGTAGACATTACAAGTCTTGCAGTAAAACCCCCATGCATGTATAAAGTTTCACTGCAGTCCTTCCTGTAGCTTCTTTTGGAGAAGCAATAACAAACTTGTGTTAACAAATGACACCTTATAGATGAAAGGCCTCTGTATAGGTACTTGCACTTCAGGTCTATGATTAGCAAAACTACAAACATTTCACCTACAAGAACAGCCCCATGTGGCTCTGATTTTACATGGCTTACATAACTTTCCAATTCACCATTCAACTAAGCAGTCTAAAGGAGCATTTTAATTGCAAACCCCAAGTAAACCATCTCACTTTACATCATACTGTTTGCACCCAATTTACTACCTCCTGATTATTCTTTCTAAAGGCATATTTATCATACAGTCTTTTGCTCATAACTGGTCATCTAAGATCTTAACAATATAAATCCAAACTGAATAAAACTGGATGAGAAATAACAGTTCTAGATCTAAGGAGGTAACAAGCTCAGCCAATGAGATGCATGGTATCTCAACACATACAGTTCTCACCTGCAAGTTTATTTACCAAGGAGAAGCAAAATCCAACTGAAATTGTGTCTCCAGAGTGGCAACAATTTTGGTTAATCACATACAAAATTACTGATATGCACTGATCTTACTCATAATCAACCTCGTCCAACTTCTTGAAAATATAAAACTTCTAAACAAACTGGCTAAATCTGCTCAGAATTCGCTGCTATTGTAGGCAAAATCAGGCAATCAGATGCAATGTCAGGTCATTAACATGGCAATTTAACTCCAAACTGAACTCAAACTGAATCTTGATGACGTATGCAAATTTACTCTTTGGTCAAAATCCTGTCTATAAAAAATGCCAAACACGTGCAAAATTACCTCAAATATGCACACATCCTGTGCAAAACAAGTGTCCCTCACAGGGGGCAGACTGTCCACTGGGCGACAAGAATTTCCAGGAATTCAAGATAAGACCATTTCTTGCATTTAACTGTCAAGTGTTGAAACCATCTGATATTCTTAGCATGTAATAATGATCATCCATTCTAGTACTGACAAGATTTTTAAGAAGGCTATTGTGGCACCATTTTTATTTAGGACCAACTAGGTTTCGTAAAAAGCCTGTTGGTTAAAATCCCATGTTCATCTAGCCATCCATTTGGAAGAAGCAGAGATAACAATATTTTCAAGAAGGCAACTGTGTTGGCCATATTGAATGTCAGATCAAAACCATTTTCATTAAAGACCAACTGAACATCAGAAGTCTTCTGACGAAAACCCCACAACAATACGACTTTCTGGTCAGGCAAAGTTTTGACAAGATTTTTAAGATATGGCTATAACAGATGTCATATCAGCACCATTTTTATCTAGGACAACTAAACATCACAAAAAAACAAGTTCATATGACCATCCATTCAGGAGGATTAGCGACAAGATTTTTAAGATGGCTGCCTAAATAGATGTCAAGGCACCCTTGACATGTTGGATCAACTAAACATCACAAGTCTTACTTTTTGTTTTGGGTTTAATGCCAATTCTCAGCACAAGATTGGCTATAATGACAGCCAGTTCAACTGGAGAAAAAAACCAGTAAGAACCACTGACCTGTAAGAGTTGTTTAGTGAAAACCCCAAGCTGATATGATCGTCCATAAAGGCAGAGTAGCTATAACAATACTTTCAAGATGCCAGTCATGATAGTCATATTGGACTTCAGACTGGCTCCCTTTTCAATCAAGACCACTAAAAATCACAAGATTTTTTAGTGATAACCCCATGTTGATACGACTACCCATTTCTGGAAGAGAAGCAATACCATTTTTCAAGATGGCCACCGAGTCCATGTTGGACCTCACATCAGTACCATTTAGGATCATAAAACATCTTTTAGCGAAACTCCATGCTGATGTGACCATCCATTCAGATGCAGTGATAACAAGATTTTCATGAAGGCCCCTGTGGTAGCTATATTGGATGTCCAAGCAGCAACTTATACTGGACCTCACACCAAACATACATCAAAAGAAGTCTCTAAATGAGAACTCCCTGCTGATGTACCATTCATTCTAGAGTAGCAGTAACAACATTATAAAAATGGCTGCTGTGGTGGCCATACTGGATGTGAGATCAGCACCATTTTTATTTATTTTTTTTTTTTATTTGGGACCAACTAGAGATCATATATAGGTTCAGAAGTAAACAATAAAAAGATTTGCAAGATGACTACTGGTGGTCTGCAGGAAGTTGCCAATGACAGTGCATTTATATAATAAAATCAATCTGTGCTTGACAATTGTGTTCGAAACTGGCAAGAGGTGGTTAATAGCAGAGGTTGCTCACGACACGTTTTCACAGCAATCCTTTGAGTAGTTTAGGGAGAGTAGCAAGAAAGAACTTGTGCTAACCGACACAACTGACAACAAATCATCATATAAGCCATCCTGGTTTATGACTAGCTGAGCTAAATATCATTCAACATCTTGACGACGTTAGCCTGTTTACCAAGACTGAATACAACCAGATCAGAAATACAACCTTTCAAGAGGAAAGAAGCTCAGCCAAACAAATGCTGACAGATGGCTGATGGACATGTGACCATTGCACAAGCTCACCAAGCCTGTATATTGCTATACTTCACTCTTTAAAATAGAGTAAAACTAAAACTTTCTAATAAAGGAGTGCTCCTCTCAGTGGCATTGAAAAACAGAAGGAATTACCTTTCCTCAAACCTGGCCTTGACTTCCCGCCTGGCTTTACGCTTTTTGCCAGGATCTCTGAAAGCATCCTTATTCACCGAGGTTTTGTCCAGGTTCACATCAACAGAGTAGCTACAACAAAACATACAAAGAGAGTAATAATTTCTTGAAAATGTGTGAATATATTCAGAATTTTTTTTTTATTATATAAAAGTGCTTTGCCTAAATCATTCAAACTCTTATCAACTACTTGCAGATTACTTTCCAACACAATTTAGTCTTTTAGGAATCATTGAACATGGTCCAAAATTCCAATATTAAATTTCAGTTCCTATGCTAACACTAGTGATTGCCAAAATCACAAATGGCAATTGGTCATTACAGTTAACAATTATTTTAAAGGACAAGTAAATAAACTTCAAATACCTTTTTTTTTAATCATCCAAATTTCGAACAAGTCACATATTTGGACATGTACACTTGATTCTTCTATCAGCAATAAATAAAGATATAAAAATCCTGCCATGCCTCAAGTGTTTAATTTGCAAGCCTAAAAGCATTCACCATGGAAAAGGTGACTAGTCCAATTGAACAATTAACCAAAGCTCTACTTGAGTATGAATATATTCAAGAGTAACTTCCAGACAGGAACGATTAAATCAAAGTTACTTTCTGATTTTATTCTTAAAAGTTAAATTTAAATTTTGTTGAAAGAACTGCTGGAAAAGCAAGCATGTATTGTGAGCAATCAACAGTTATATACGAAGTATTCTAAATAAAGCAAGTCTAATACCAATCAAGACCACGGGATGCATATGCGTGTAAAATTCATGGTAATCCTCCAAAGTCCTTGAACTAGCAATAACAAACTTGTGCTAATGGATGGACAAAGACTAAGACTATGAACTCTTCTGGTCTTTGGCCAGTAGAGACAAAAACAAAAGCAACAACCTTAGACTCAACATCCAATTCAATTAGGTATGGTTTTCAATCTTCATAAAAGTGCATAATGATGTTCACATCTGAACTATTTTCACTGCAAACCAAATAAACACTGCAATTACTGTTTTATTGAAAAAATAGTGTCAATGCCAACATTCATGCAAGAGTACTTAAGAAAGATTTCGAAAATGGCCACTATTCTGCCTTGTTGGAGATCCCTCAGATGAGTACAATTTTCATTCAGGACAGCTACATATTGCTGTAACAGCATTTTAGTGAAGAAAACTCAATGTCAAATAGGCCATCCATTCAGAAGAAGTAGCCACAAAAATTTTCAAGCAGGCATAATTTTTAACACAGGAATAAATGTATACTGTGATAAAGAAGTGGGGCCTTTTTGTTCATAAAATGTTGGCATGGCCATCTGTTCAAGAAGACACTGTGCCACGATTTGTCAAAAATGAGAGGTTATACTAACATCCTTTTCATTTAGGACCGGCCACCACACCTATGTGTAGTGAGAGCACTTCTCAGTGAAAACCCTTTATCAATATAAACATACCTTCAAGTGTAGAGATGTGATTATCTCAAAATTAAGTCAACTATTCATGTTTGTTCTTTTTTTGAACAAATGCAAGAGCATACATGCTAGTAAATGAGACAGGGACTGCTCAACTGACAGTCAATATTTACTTTATGTTCTCCATAAACTTTTTACAGTTGCATAAGGAGAATATAATGAAAAGGTAATAATTGCAATTCTCATAAAAAAAACTAGTAGACAAGAGAGTACTTGTAAAAGAGGAATTCTACTCAACTGATGAATGTGGAAGGAAACAGAGACCTAATGTGATGGATGGTATTAAGTTTAAAGAAATGTTTGCTAGCTAGCCCGTTTTGACAATGGATACCAAGCCATGTTAATGTAAAGTATTATTTAACTTGTAAGCTTGATTAATTTTCTAAAGCTAATATCCAAGCAGATATGTATATATAAATGAAAGAGGCTCTGAAATCAGGACATGTATGCACAGTCCTACCCATGTATACATACAAGCTGCCCATAGCGACGAAATTACTAAGTCCCAGGCCTGGGGTCTATTTGTATGAAATCTGTCGTGTTTATGTTGATGTTGAGAAAAAAAACATGGATGTCAACAGAAGCACTAGGTTCCAAACTGAACAAATCCTTAGTTTTCTAATCGTTCATGTCAACAACATCCCAGTTCTGACCCATACTTATTCGAAAAATTATTTAAAGCTGCCACCACAACAACAGGCATTATGTTTGATCCTCCAAAGTTTGCCTTTAACAGCAAATTTAGAACACATGCAACCTTCATCAAATCAAGCTGGCTACAATCTTCAATAAAAACAATGCACCCTTCATCAAAGGAAGCCAGCACCAAATTTTTAATAAAAGCAATGGAATCTATCAATTGTTGAATTTCCAAAGTTATTTGAACACGTTCTTTGTGCCGTGAAACTTTCCTTGTTGCAGAACAAAACTTTATGCTTATGATGGCTACTAATGACAGCATAAAATGCAAATTAAATTAACAACCTTTCGAAACGAGATATCTGGCTGTCAAGTTAACTGAAGGTCGGACATCCAGCAAAGATATTTGGGAACATTTGTATTTTGTGATGTTTTCACCTCCCCAAGAATAGCCTCGTCCCCTTGGTAGTTTCAGCAAGATAATAGTTGTCTCTGGCAGACCAAAATCTTTGCCACTTTAACTATACAGCAATGTGCTACTGGCAATAAGAATATTGTAGTGAATTGTTTAGTGACACAAGTCTGTTGACAATGGGATATAGATCAAATGAGGAACAGCAATTTTTTATATGTGTTATTTTTGTTTTCTAATTGATTGTGACGGATATAGAACTTTTCTAACATGTGACCTATCCTCAAATTCATACATTTTATATATACAAATACAACACTTTCTGACTGTACTTTCACAAATGCAAGTTGTCAAAATACAAGTTATTTCAGTTGTCGTCATATAATCAGTTTCCATTGTTAATTTTCTCTCGGTCTAAATCCAGACATGATTTTGGTCTTCCATAAAAAAAGCTGAAAAAATTTTAATGGGGTTCCTTCCCCACCGGGGTCTTCAGGGGCAACACCCCCGATCAGGGGGTCCAAAAATGCATTTTACAATCTTAAAAAACTGATCCTGATGCAACTTACGATCATAATATGAAACAAAATAATTATTTGAAAAACTAATAAACTTACCACAAATGTTAAATTTGACTTGAATAATTTCACAATATTTATTGTCACATGAATTTGTTCTCCAATACTATTGATGCTGAAGTTATTTCATGAGCATGTCAGTGTTCACATCGTAATTAAGTCACATTAATTTGTCAATTTTTGCAAACATATTATACTTCTCTCTTTTCATAACAAATCAAAATAAACCAAGTACATCAACTCTATAAAAATAATCCCATACATTCACTTGTCTTTTTCTCCACTGGACAGAACCTGTTGATATGCCAGTCGAAATCTTTTTGCGGCTTTGGCAAAAATTTCTTTACCCTTCCTTTTTGTCACCAGACTTTTTTGGCTCAATGTGCAATTGTTTCTTTTCCTTCTCAACGAAAGCCTTTTCCTTTCAAGCTAGTGCTTGTATTGGCGACATGCAGTACGCATATTCTGACAGAGGGCTACATCTGCTCTCTCATGCAAGAAATCTTTGTTCTTATAGTAATTAACTGCACTTTTTCCAGTTGCCTTCTGAGCTTCAATTTTTACGTATGCAGCTTCTTTTGTTGGTGCTGTTCCAAACTCTTCCAACCACGATTACCGTTAATTCAGATCTTTCTTGCAGAGGTCATAAAATGCCAGTCCTCTAGCGTTCAGTTTTCTTATAAACTGACCAACTAAATTCCCATCAACTTTTCGCTCCAGCCATTCCCATTTCCATACATTTTTTAAACCTTTATCTCAACTTCTCGTGTCATGGTCTCTCAACAACTCGGGACGCTATGTTTTGCAAGCATGCTTCTTCTTTCCATTGCCATCAGTTTCCATTACACGAAGATTCATTGGATGAATTTAAACTTTTGACCAATCAGAATACTCTTTACAAGAGTCATGTGCTAACTAATATATGGAACGAATACTTTACAAGGGTCGTTGCGAAATGGGACCGGACAGACCATTTTAAAAAAACTGAATCAGAGATATAAAAAACAGACTATATCAAGAAAAATCTGATTGAAGTCAGGAGAAAAGTGGAATTCTGCTTTAAAACGGAGAAAAATCGTGTCTGTAAATCCTACTCGTCAACGACAGGTTACCTCTTAAAAATTTCAGTTTTATGCAATTTTTTTACAGCCCCTTTATCTTGACATTCCAGTAGTACAGTATCTGCTTTCACTGCCTACATCATTAGATCTCAAAACAACAGCTGAATTATTTAAAAGTTCACCCTTTGCGATCCAAGCACAGATCAGTTTTTGCTGACCCATTTTTTGTGACCATGGCATCTATTTTCTTAACCAGTGATACAAGGAAATGCGACACCTGCCAAGGCTGTTAGCTTAAATAAAGTTATTATCACACATCACTATGCAAGCTTAGTGATATCAGTGTTTTTTCTCCCATACCACTGCTGTCTCCAACAGCAAATATTTAAAAGTGAGAAACATGATGACACAGGAAATGTATTACCATACAAACTATATAGTTGGAGGCTATGTGTAAGAACAAGTTGACATTAATGTAAATAATCAAGTTTTCACCTGTTGGCAGAGAAGTCTTAGGCAGGATCTTGCATAGCATTGTTTACATGGGAATAATTTGATGGTTTGTACAGATGTGCAACTCCATGTATATGTATGCACTGAAGTTAAATAAAAATTTCAATAAAACTATCAAAAAGTATTGTTTGTATGTACTGACAGTGCTGCTTTAAATGTCTACCATTTTCTTTTGCTGGTACCTTGCATGCAATTAATTCATATTTTTTTTAATGTTTCTAATTAACTATACAGGATAACCTATAATACAAACTGCCAGTCAAGATTAAACTACAAGATACACGGTACTAATTAGGTCCCATAGTAAACCTATGCAAACACCACGATATTAAAAATTCAATAACTTAAACGTGCCCATGATCAAACCTGTATTTATCAGTATAGATGAAACCTGGATGTCAGCTTCTGTGTAGAGGAAAGGATATGAGCCGTGGCATTTTCTGGACCTGCATGTGTTTGAAACATGTGCTTTCAACTCCGCACCAAAGAGTCGGGTGCTAATTTTAGTAATGAGTGTTCCAAACTCAAGACTGTTAAAGGACTGGAATTCCATCAATAAAACAATGTCTCTATTTTTTTCACTTACAACTAGGATAAGCTCTCAAAGGGTTCTTTTTCCTAAAACTTAACTTACATTATTAACCAATCCTGGCCAGCCAAAAATAATGTTCACCCATTTCCAGGCTGGTTCCAATTTTTCCATACCATTAATACTGTGTGTCCTACAGGGTTCATACAGAATTTTGAATGATATATTCAAAGACTTCTCCCAAACTTTCAAAGACCACAAACAGAGATTTCCAAGACTATTTTTGCTATGATTTTGTATACAAGTTATGTTATATGAGAAAACAACGAATGCAAATTGCTATAATGTTTAATGATGAAATTCTAACTACAATTAATTTCCTAATTTCAAAAGAAAGAAACCAGGAAAACTTGACTACATCCGAATCTAACAATCTTGGACAATTTTATTTGTGATTATGGAAAGAAATTAAAATGTTTGGGTTTATTTCAATTTTCAAAGACTTTTAAAGACCTCAGTGTAATCTGCTCTATTTTCCCAAACTTTCAAGGCCTTGAAAAAAATGCTACCTCATTTTTCCCAAACTGTCAAAGACCTTCAAAGACCGTAAGAATCCTGAACTAGATTCAAAAGAACCTAACTGAGCTAAAAGAAATGTGATTTGACAAATCTGACTGTACAATCTATTACCGTGTGGGCATCAGATGGTTATAATTGTAGACTCGGATGAAGGCCTTCAACTTGGACCTGTCTTTAATTTTCTTTTTGCTCATGGCTCTGGTCACTATTCGTGGATACCTCTCTATGCCAGCTACTAAAGCATGACCATAAGTTCTGTCCGACGTTCCTTCATCATAATTCTGAAAGATACAGTCAAGTAAAGCATTCATATATTTCGGCCACATATTGATACGACCATCCAATAAGGAGTAAAAATAACAATATTTTCAAGATGGCAACTGTGGTACCCATACTGGGCATCAGATCGGCACTCTTTTCATTTAAGACCAACTAGACATCACAAGTTTTCTTGTACTCACAATAAGTAGCTATAACAAGATTTTTCAAGATGGCCACATTGGATTACCACTATTTTCATTTATGACTAATTAGACCAAAAAAAAAGAAAACTAACAATTTCTGGTGAAAACCCAATGGCAATATTGCTTTTTATTCAAAGGATAAATGGTAACAAAATGGCCATTCAATGAGCAATGTTTATTTTTTAGGACCGACCACGACTTTCCATTCTGGAGATGTAGCAATAAAAAGTTTCAAGATGGCTAGTGGTGGCCATGTTGGGCATCAGATTGGAGCATTTTCATTTAGGACCAACTAGATATCATATGAAAGCTTCAAGTGAAAACTTCATGTTGATATGACCATCCATTCAGCAGTAGCAATAACAATATTTCAAGGAAAGCACTGTAGTGGCCATATTGGATGTTCAAGTGGCACCATTTTCATTCAAGAACAACTAGACCATGCGATGAATGTGTGTAAAGTTTCAGGGCAATCCTCCAAGCAGCTTATAAACATAACAAGCTTGTGCTAATGGACAGATGGACATCACACAGACCATCCCATAAGATCTGGCATATGACCACTGGTTTAGGACAAGTTGTAGTAAGATGATGATGACCATATTAGATGTTTGAAGGGCACTATTATCATATAGAAACAATCAGACCATGGGCTGAACGTGTAAAGCTTTACGACAATTATTTCCAGTAGTTTGGGAAGCAATAATAGGTTCAAAATGCCGAGACTCCCATGTAAACAGAGATGTCAATCCCTACCAGCTGTAGAATGTAATTGGTATATCCCAAAAAGTTTTCTCTCTTTCCTATCAGAAGTGCTACAAGAGAGCTCTGGATCACATTTTAACACCTCCACATCTATTCAGTCATCACTTTCCCTAAAACAAAAGAAAACTCGTGCTGAAAATGGATGGCAAGAAACCGGACAACAAGCTCTTCTGATTTTTGAGCAGTAGAGTTTAAAAAAGTGTCGCACTAAACAAATCACTTTAATTTACATTACTCGACATTTTTTTCACCATGTATAGGCTAACAGGAGCTAATGAATTCATTCTCTGGAACTTATACCTTTACGACAACAGCTTTCCTACCAGCATATCGGCCATTAAGCACGAGAACCACCTTGCCAGGTTTCATAAACTTCCCCATGGCTGAAATGAAAAAGCATAGTATGATAAAGCACAATGGGGTATGACATTAAAAAATGGTTGACAAACAAAAATGGCTGCAAGGAATTCTAACATTCAATGCACTCTGGCAATCAAAACTCCAACTGCTTTATTTGGGCACTACGATGAAGCAGACATGCTTCTGGCATAATATCACCAAAGGGGGATGTGGAGAAAAAGGAAGAGGAGAAGGAAATATACATAGTTCAATATATTACCTAACACTTCAATATCCATCTCTTTCTTCCTGCTCCACTGTTAGAACTATACTGAAAACAAACCTTTAAATGAGGTTGACTCTAGCTGTATGAACATTAACATATTGCTTGTTTCTCAGCTTAATCTGTCCTTATCTGTGCATAAGATTTGTTCTGTGTCAAGCACCCTCCTTTCAGTCTGTTGTCTGAAGAGGCTTATCCAGCTTGAAACTTCTTGAAATTATAAATCCACAGGCCATAATTGTAATGCAATTCAGCAAAATAGCACGATTATTACTTACTCGGTGTAGTGTATTCTTTGGTGCTAATAACTCGTAATAAAATGACACGTTTATTTTGCTGTTATCCATCATTAACATTTTGTATTATTATTGCACATTTCTGTATAAATAAATGTGTATGTATGCGTGTATTTTTATACTAAATCCATTGTGCCAACACAAAATACAGCATTCACTTAACGTACTTATTTTGTGCAATTCTTTCTCAGCATTCATTACTTCCATTTCCTTCAAATAACACAGGAAAGACTTACTTATTTTTCATAGTTCAGTAAAAGATTCACACTAATCAGCTTTTTAATAAGGTGACTTCTTTAAAATTATGAAATGAAACTAATAAAACTTTACACTTCTTCAACAAATTTGTGAAATTTTTCTTAAATCTTGTGACACATCCTATGATCATATTCTATTGAAATTCATACACAATCTCTTCCCCAATATGGTAATTAACCTTTTACACAGTTTTCGTACTCTGAAAGAAGAAATTTTTTCACAAATGAAATGAACTTATTTTCAGGAGACACGCCACAACTGTGTTATATCTTAATTCATGCTCGAATAAAGCGCGCTATAGCGCAGTTACATGGTACTTTTACCACATGACAGAGAAAACGAATATTGTGGCAACCGTTTTTTGCCATTGTAAGGTAAAATACATGGTAGGTTTACTTTAACCATATGTTGACCACCATGACAGATAAAGTAACATTCTTGCAGCAATTCACTTTCCAAACAAGGTTTCCTATACAATACTGAGGTATTCCATCATACTTTCATCAGTGCATGCCATATACATTACCATGTTTGTTTCCAAAGCAGGAAACAATGTCCTTATATAACACAATGAATAATGCTACTTAAAACCTATGGAGAAAAGTTAGGATAATAGAAATGCAATTTTTACAGTGTTATAACAGTGACATTTGGCTATACTGGCATTAAAAGAATACTTTTTTTTTTTTGCATTTGTATGCAATATCTTTAAACTATTACATATGCTGAAAAAGCACTGGGTGTGAATTACATGCACAGGAATGTTTTAGTTATCTCATCCACAAAGTAGGGATACTAATGTTAGTACCAATGAATATACGGGGCCACGAGTGGCCAAGTGGTCTAAAGCGCTCTTCGTTACGGATCACTGCCATCTCACCTCTGTCTGCGTGGGTTCAAGTTTCAGATTCAGCTAATATGGGTATGTGAGAAAGCTTGCCAGTAGCTTCTCGCAGGTCGGTGGTTCTTTCCAGGGTTTTCCCCGGGTTCTTCCTCCACCAATAATACTGGCCGCCATGTATAGCCTATTGTGTGCTGAAAAAATGGTGTTAAACCCTACAACAACAACCAATGAATATACAACTTCCTCCCCCTTCATTGCATCACAGGGGCTTGTATCATTGTTTTTAAAACAAATTTTCCATGTACTATATAATCCTACAAGGAGGACACCTCTCTTCTTCAGCGTCCTATTTAAGAACTGAAGTTCAACTTGTCATAGCTATGCTCAATTCCAAGGGGGAACAACTCTAACCAGCTTTTGGAAATGAATATTTGACCCAAACATAAAAATGGATCTTTTTTGCACCATACCTTGTGCTTGTGCAATGTCTTGCATGGAATTATTGGTTTTTATATAAAGCAAAACTTCCAAAACTTGCTTATCTGGCATTACTACAATTTTAGTGCACATTTTAAGGCAAGAAACGGCATGAAGAAATGTTCAAATTGTATTTCATTCTCATATTCAAATATATGCTCAACACATGCATATTTTTAGAATGAGCAACAGTTTAACTCTAAGATATTATTGACAATTTTAACTGATACCTGTTGCCTGGAATTGGGTTTTGAATTAAATGGATTAGGCATGTAATCCAAACCAGAAAATACATTCCCAACATGGCAGTAGTAGTACACAATACTACATATAGCTCAAAAAAGTCACTCCAAAAGTATGTCAACTTTTGGACCAAAATCAGCACAATATGTAACAATTTCGAAAAGTTAATATTACTCTAGTCTGACAATGCAAGACATCAACCCTGATACTGATGTTTTTCGGGTGGCCTTCTTACTGCCTAAATAACAGTACTCTGTAGTATGTTCCAAGGTCAATTAATTGGAACAAGAAGTAATTTTCAGCTATATTACATACACTTGGCAGCCCATTTTGATGCTATTCTACAAATTAAAGTCATGTTGCTTCTGACAGACTTTATTTAGTGACATCTTATTTTCTGATAAATAAAAATTCTCACACCAGTGAATAGCAGTGTCTTAAAGTTTTGTTTAACTACATTTCAATTGGATGAATTATGATGGAAGCAGGAAATGACTAAATCAGATTATGTTGATGCATGTTTCTTTAATGCAATTAATAAAAATACCCTTTGTTCTCATGTAATGTCGCAAAATGTGTATACTTCCATATCTGCCATTTTGATTCCCTAGCCATGCAAACCGGCACCTAACAAGATTGTTCTTCACGTCTCATTTTGTATGAAAGGATATCCTAATACACCACATTCTGTTGTGGATGTCAACCCAGATGCTTAATATGTGACTTCCCCATTTTTTTTCTTCATGTAAAACACTGAAATGTCAACCCTCTTTGTTATTTTATCATAAACAAATAGATCCATCAATAAACAGACACAAAAACCAATGGATAAACAAACAACTAGAAACAGATAATGATTTTCAATTTTCATAGGCTGAAATCAATCATTTGGTTATCATTCAAATTAAAAAGCCAACCATTAAAACTTCATATATCTAAAAGCAATTCAAGAAAACTCGGTTTTCACATTTGGCACAAAGTCACATTCTGTTAGGCACGTTTCATTTTAATACACTAAAGATGAAACTTCACTGAACGGTTCTCGCTTTCATTTAGTATCATCCTATGTCCATCATCTCCACCACAAATACAATATTAGACCAGTCTAATAAATTGGTTTGTCAGCTGTCTTGGGTACAAAAAACTTGTCGTGGGAAGTATTTGTACATAAAGTTCTGACGTAACACACATGCTAAGAAATTTTAATTCCGTAGCGGATATTGTATCCCGAAGATCTTCGTCTGGAAATACTCTTTCAGGATGACAATCTTATAGACATCATACAAAATACTTTAAAAAACTATCAATATTGTTTGTTAAAAATAACTGCATTTCTATTTGATAGCAATATGCATGATTTGGTTCAACTTCAATGTTTGATATAAGCCAGGGTACCTCCTGCTTTATTTTTACTTGCGTGCTACAGAGCACTTAATTTAAAGTATAATCTATGTATCATTTAGATGAAGTAAATATCCTTATCGGTAATTAAATCAGATTTTTATCTTAAATATACACGACAATTGATGTTGACAAAGTTTGTTAGGACTTGAAATGGCAACACTAGGTGTGCACATGTTGCATTGTGGGTATTTGTGTACATACAATCGCAATGTCTGTGAAAACAACCCATATTAATAATGAAGTGTTTAGACAGCTTTGTTTTGTTCAAGATACTTGTCATCCTTTTAACCTATTTCGGAATTCCTGGCTTCCATCACATTCCAGTCAACTGAAGTGTAGATCAATGGATCTTGAAAACTCATCCTATTGTTTCTGTTCGAACTTGAAATGTGAGAATGTTCCTGTAAATTTTAATTCTTGTTCCGATGTCAGTCGACCTCAGAACACGCTACACAGCAGTTATTTAGGCAATAAGGCAGTCCTACATGTAAGACGTATCACATGTTATTTATGTTTTAGTGCTATGTCTTACTACCCAAATAACAGCCTTGTATAGTGTGTTCTGATGTTGGTTGACATCAGAACGAGTAGTCAAAGTTTCAGGGATATCTCCCACACCTGGTAACCCATATGGCACTCTTCCACAAATTGATATGTAATTAATATACTTACAGTGCTGTTTTTATCCTGTTTGAATCAAAATCCGACACTAGCAAATGGATGCATTTTCATGTTCCACTGACATACATTAGAATTTGTTGAAATGTGATGGTAGTCAAGGTATGCTGAAGTATGTACAAGTAGGTTCATGTGGGGGACATGTTTCTTGAACGAAACATAGCTTACAATTTCAACAGGCATAATACGTTTTTATTTCTTTCATTCAAGAACAGTATTTCAACTTAACCTGATTTCGGCATTCCCGACTTTCCAGTCAACTGAAATGTAGGCCAACGAAACTTGAAAACAGGTCCATTTCTTTTGTGAGAATTTGAATTTATTAGAGAAAAGACATCAGAGTAAGTAAAGTCTGACTAAAACATAACTTTACTTTGTAGAAAAGTGTCGTTATTGGTTGCCAGTTGTGTGAGGTATTCCTGAAAATTTGACTTTTGTTATGATGTTAGTCGACATCAAAACATGCTACACGGCGCCTAAATATCAGCGTCGAGGTCTTACATGTAGGACTTATATTAATCGAATGTCCGAGGTAAACATCGGTCGCATATTTACTACACTATGCAAAGTGTAGCTGCGCTGGAGGAGTGAGAATTGTCCTCCCTTGTAGGATTATACGGTTTATGTATGATTTATAGATAAATTGTTGTTGTTGTTGTAGGGTTTAACGCCATTTTTCAGCACAAGATAGGCTATACATGGCGGCCAGTATAAATGGTGGAGGAAGGACACGGAAAAAAACTGGAAAGAACCACCGACCCACGAGATATACTGGCAAGCTTAAATTGTAAGCAACAAGTCTTTGTTAATTTACTATTAAAATTGATACTTCTCACGTTTAAAGTGAAACAATGTACTCCTATAATCTTAATCTCAGTGTACTTATTTTCAGACTTGCCCTGTGGAAAATAAAACAAACGTAACGGGCAAAGTTGACATCAACGAATGATGAGCATCTTTGCTCGAACAATTGTATTGACAAATAAAATTTTTAAAAAACGGACGATCATAAAAATGAAACAATTATATAATAGTTGGGAAAATGAATGATCAATATATATCCACTTTGTTGAATTGTAAGCCAAACTACTGCAGCTGACGATGGATAAAGATTAACTATTTACGTGCCTTCTCATATGGGCGCCCTAGTTGCTAAAAAGACCAAAATCTCGTTCTGTCTCGCGGAAGTAGATCTAAACTGCACTCGGAGCACCCAAGGCATTTTCCGTGGCTTGACGTGTTTCGCAAAGAAAAAATAACGGAAAGTATAGCAAATTATACTCTTTTGAGTTAAAAAACACTAGCAGTCTTATCTTTAACTATTTAGACAAAATAATGGTTAAAGTGAATTAAATTACAAATAAGGAAGAGGTTGTTAATCCAGGGGGAAACATGCTATGTATAGTCATTTCCTTGTTTTATATGCATCATTTCTGTTCAGTTTGGTCCAGACGTTACAGCATTGAGAATTTCGATTGGCTGCCTGCGTCGTTTACAGATTAGCTTGGTACCGTGACTTCCCATGATGCTCAGCACACGAGGCCAGGCACTTACTGTTGAAGGACTCGCGGTACTAATTCGGCCCCCATTGTAAACCTATGCAAACAACGTGATATTCAAAATTCAATAACTTTAAATTTCTGAATACTCATGATCAAGCCTATTTTTAACAGTATAGATGCATCGTTGATGACAGCGTCTATGTAGACCAAACCATGAGTCACGGCATTATCTGGATCTACACGTGTTTGCAATGCATGTTTTCAATTCCGCATCAAAAGAGTCAGGTGCTGATTTCAGTTTTGCGTTTTCCAAACTGAAGTTTGAGAAATAGACCTCCCTCTGCTCTGCAACCTGCAGTAGTTACCCGTTCGGTCCAGAATCACAACATCTCTTCAATGTGCTTAAATTCATTGACTGGCTGGCTCCAGTCCAGTATATCTGTCTGACCTCACCCATGTGTATACAACATCTAGAAACTTACGCTCCTCCTCCGATACTCGCAAGTCATACGGCCAACGTTCATTTGCTCATCACTTGTCAGGTACGTGGAACCAATTGTCCATAAATCTTAGACACAAGGATACCGTGTCCTCATTCAAGAGTGCTCTTAAAACTCGCCTATTTCGGCTACACGCACAGACTTAAAGACTTAATATTGTTTACTCCCTTAAATTTTGTCATGATGTTTTTGTTTTTTCATTTCATCATGTCTATTTTTTTTTAATCTTATCGTTGTATTTGTTTTTATGTGCTATCTAATATTGTAAACGCTTACAACTTCCTAAGATTAAGCGCTGTGCTAAATCCACCTTATTATTATTATTATTATTATTATTATTATTATTATTAATTAATTAATTAATTAAGTAATTAATTAATTAATTACTGAGTGTTTGTTGAAAGTGTTAATGTTAAGTAATGTCATTTTCAGACACTTTAAACACTCAGCACATCTGTAACTGACATAATTGTGACTAACACAACGAAAAAGCCGGAGGTGACACAGCTGGAAATAACTGATTTAATGGTATTTCTCATCTTCGCTACCCAAGATTCCGATATGTTAATCCTATCTACAACTTGGCGGATCGAGCAGATGTTTCTGTGCTTTTCTGTTCAGTGATTTTCATTGGATGCAGCAGCAAGCCACCACCTCCAATAAAAATGAAGTTGTTCAAATTTTAACACTGTTCCTACATGATAGAGACAAGGGGAGCACACAACTTTAACGAACTCATAAATAAACAATTTTCCACTTTCGGTCCGTGTTTGTACGAATACCTTTCACTGAAATACATCTGCAGTGGCTTTTCTATTGTTTTTTTCCGTTTTTTTTTTTTTTCACATCCAGCGGGATGTTAGTACG
>JAECUM010018080.1:0-78867 GCA_016617855.1 Megalonaias nervosa | reverse complement strand
CCCCCCCCACTGACCCAAGAGAAGCTACTGGCAAGCTTTCTCACGTACACACATTGTCCAAGCATGAGACTCGAACCCACGCAGACAGAGGTGAGATGTCAGTGATCCGTAACGGTGAGCGCTTTAAGCATTTCAGCCACACGGGGCCCCTGTTTTCTTGCTGTAGTTTATATATGTGCCTGTACATATAGATAACTGAGGGCCACAAGGGAGCTTAGTTTTTATGCTAATTGTATCACTCTCACAAAATAAAGACTTTATTATCATTATTATTATTATTATTATTATTATTATTACGTATTATCAGAATAAATAAAATCCACAGTCCATAGGAAATCCTGGTAATCAATGGACAGCTTTAACCTCTTGACTTACATACCCTTACTCCATAGCAGATCCCTGAAGAGGGCACTAGCTGCTCATCTGGGTGAATCCAGCCTCGATCTGGCTTCTGCAGAAAATTTCCTGTTCGAGACCATTCAGATTGTGATGATTGCTTGTTGGGCTTCTTTTTCAATTTATCAATGACGGCAGCTATTCTGGAATACAAAAACTAAAAGTGTGTCACTAAAGAATACTTATTCTCATGTATCTTTGTATTTTCCATCACTTCAGAATGAAAACAATAAACATGGTGACTTTTGTTTCTGCCTGTTTAAGTGTGGACAAAGTGACAGCATTAGTACAAGCATGGTTGAATTATGTGCAATATCAATAACATTTCTGTTTTATAACCGATTTCAAACTTTCAGAAGTTTTTCACAGTTGGTGGGGTGAGTGTGTGTGTGTGTGTGTGTGTGTGGGGGGGGGGTAATGAGCTTTACACATACACAAAATAATGGTACAATCTGGATCCAAAGTTGTATAGATGGTACAAGGGGTAGGTCAAATGTAGGTTATGCTTAACTGTGAGAATATGCATGGACATTTGCTACTCTGCTTTATATTTACACTATTCATATCTCATTCTTGTTGATTTAACAAGATTATTACAGCTCCACTGCAATATACTGTATTTTTTATGGAGTTCCTAAATAATTTATTCCATCAAGATTTACTACCCTTAGGTATTGTATCCAACAAGATTTACTACCATTAGGTACTCTACTTATCAAATAGGAATAACATTTTTATTTAAAAAAGGTATTGTTGATTATACATTCATTTGCACGATCTTCAGTGAAATAAAATATCTCATGTCTCTCAAATATCAAGTGTTTTGTTTACTACTGTGAAAATATTTTTTCTCATTTTATTTAACTTCTGAAATGTACTGGATTTGCACAGTTGTCCAATACAATTTCAGATTTCAGTTTAATTTCTTAATGCTAATGCTCTAAATTACAGAGTGTTGTACAGTATTGTAACTAGAAGCTTGTACAAGGCTCTTGAGCTCATCTTAATTTATATGGTGTGAAGAGGTAGGAGTGACAGACTCTCTAGAAAGTAAAAGAAGTCAATCCTAACTATTAACTAATACACACACACACATTCATAAGAATGCAGACTGATTGTGCGACTGGAGAAATTTGGGTCCAAGGAATAATGACTGAACTTAAACTCCAGACAACCAAGCACTTGATATGCAATTACATATGACTGAGCAAAGAAATGTTATAAATGTACTTCATAACAATATAAAATGGAATGATCCTTGATCAAACCTGAGTTACATCAGAAATGGGATTATACTGAGAGACATTAAAGCGAGGGAACACTGATATGATTACAACTGTTACCCATTTCAATGAGATAGTGTACATACAGGCAGTTCTATACACGATGTCATCCCATTTATCACAATGGTTATTTTTGGAGAGTTTTTTTGTTGTTGCTTTTATGTGATCCACAGTCTTGCACAATAACATCTATAACATTTCATAAGGTGATATAATAATGAAAAATACTATTAATTAAAACAATGATGAATATCAACTCAAAATTGAGACACAAAGATCTGTCAAGCATGGAATTTTGGAACCGCAAAAATAAGCAGTTTATTGAAAATTTTATATGCTCCTGCCATGGGGATGTAGAACTGACCAGATGTGCCTTCCAGCATGTCATCAGGGGGGACTACATTAGGGAACCACTGTGTCCTATGATGTGCAGGACTTTCCTTATCAGCCAGGACCCAGATAGCTGCCTGGCTAGTTTTACTTTACACCAGGCTACATTACTCAAAACCTTGTATCCTTGTTGGGGGGAAGTCCCCTAAACCCACTGCCTAGTTTAGCAACTCACCTTCAAACTTTAATGGAAGGCCCCGGATGTGTCCCATGAAGTTATTCCAACTGGACATTTTAAAAGAGTGCAGTTTATTTGACTTTATAGTTTAAAGGAGACTAGAAATAAAACTTCTTGCTCTATGTACTTAATTCTCAACAAATTCTAATTCGACTGTAATGTTTATAAAAAAAATTATCGTGGGCGTATAGTAATTATATTGCGAAGGATATACCATGATTCCGTAAATTGCCGAGTTTTTCCGAGCTTTGATGAGACAACAGATCACTCGGTCCTGTGATGCAATACTAGCCGGTCTTCGGAATACAAGCAAAAGCATGGTGAGCGAGACAGACATCAAGCCATACCAATTTTAAACACTTATGGATGACTCTACCACTGTTAACATTCGTAATGATGAGAGTTCCGTGCAGTCTTAATCAAGATAACACTGACAGAGTTGGAGGAAGAATGGCAAAGATCAGTGGGTTTTTTGATCTACCATCATCATATTATACATGTATACTTATCGTCAAATAATAGTAGAATTATGCATGGATACTTATCTTCTCATAATAATAATGTTATGCATGGATACTTATCTTCTAATAATAATAATGTTATGCATGAATACTTTATCTTCTAATAATGGTACCAGTATACCTATATTCTTATTGTCTAATAATAGTACCATAATGCTTGTATACTTATCGTCTAATAATCATTATATATATATATATATATATATATATATATATATATATATATATATATATATATATATATATATATATATATATATATATTCTAATAATAGTACTATTATACATGTATGCTTATTGTCTAATAATATTATCATTATACATGCATACTTATCTTCTAATATTAGTATCATTATACATACATACTTACTGTCTAACAAAAGTACCATTATACATGTATACTTATTGTCTAATAATAGTACCCTTATGCATATACTTATTGTCTAATAATAGTATCATTATATATGTATACTTATTGTCTAATTATAGTAGCATTATACATGTATGTTCTAATAATAGTACCATTATATATGTATACTTATTGTCTAACAAAAGTACCCATATGCATGTATACTTATCGTCTAATAATAGTACCCATAAGAATGTATACTTATTGTCTAATAATAATAGCACCATTACACATTTATACTTATTGTCAAACAAAAGTACCCTTATTCATGTATACTTATTGTCTAATAATAGTATCATTACGCATATATACTTATTGTCTAATAATACTGTTAGGTATATTTAATTTAATTGTTCGTTTGTTTTAAAAATTTTTAATTCCATTAGATGCTATTGTAATGTAACATTGTTTACTGGATTTGACGTTGTCCAGAATTGATTTTATTTTTATTTTTATAAGTAACTAATAATAGAAAAATTGTATCTAGTTCTTGACCTTGTTCTAAAATTAGTGACAGTTTTGGTATGCAACTTTATTTTTTTGTTATCTTTCTCAGAGTAAGAATCATTAAGCTGAGTCAAGGTCATGCCTGAACTACGTGACAAGTATCATGTGCCAATTGGTAACAAACTTCTATTTTTCCCAGAAGAATGAACTTTTGACCCTCATCCAGGTATCTGTTTTGCGTCTTAATAAGTCGTATAACTGTTGTTTTGATAAAGGTTTTATTCAGTGGGGCTTAAAACACTTGATACATCAGGTTGTATTATGTTGTGACCAGTTTGGGTTGAATTTTATTTTCCTGAAATTGTTGAATTCAAGTGATTATTTTCCATGGAAATACAAAACTGTTCTGACAAAATTCTTGGATAACGACATTTATTGGAATTTATACTGAATTCAAAACTAGATTAATATTTTCTGTGATTCAGCAAGAGACTGTTGATACAGCAGCACTTCGCTGACCACAACAGACGTCATCGCCTTCAATTTCAGATTTCATCGGGGCTCGAACTCAGTTTCATTCAGGACTTTTTATTACTAGGACTTCTAGTTTTAATTCTTAGATTATTTTTGGATTTAATTCGTAAAACCGTAAGTTCTTTCTTCTTAATTTTTCACTTTGTATTCTAGGGAAATAAATTATTTGTAAATTTTCACAATGCTTGTTGTCTTCACTCTTTTCTGTTACTTATTTTAAGAGCATAGACTCGTAACAATAGTACCTTTATGTATGTTTAATTATCGTCTAATAATAGTATCATTATGCACACTTATTGTATATTAATATTACTGTCATATAATTTTTGTTTAGAGTATGTCCATTGCCGTATGAACCATGGAGAACAATGCCGTATCTGGGCATTCCCAAATAATTAAAACATGCTCATGATTAGCGATTTGAGATATGTTGGTTTATTTAGGGTGGGACTAATATATTTGTTAGTTCAAGGCAGTAGTTCTGATGAATAGTCAAAGGTTAATCTGGAACAGCGCCAATTTTTAGTCTTGAGCTAGAATTTGCGTATCTAAGAACAGCCATTTTTAAGGATCCCTCTCGTAACATTTCGTTGAGAAATGTAACGGGCACAGAGTGCTGTGTGGTGTATGATTTGAAATCAATTCGCTGGCAATAATGTATCCATACTTTCTTTATGCCTTTAACTTTTGGGAAAAAAAACTACAAAGCATGTATGTATGTATGTATTATTACTATTATTTAGCATATCTTTACAGCTCATTACAGCGTTTATTTTTAAAAAAAATGTATTTATCGTTCTCGACACATCTATTTCTGTCTCTCTCTATCTCTCAAAATTCTGCTTATTGGTCTAATCCGTAAGAACCGCAAAAGAGCATTGTCTTTCACATAAAATGAACCCTAGCAACTGATAGTCGAAATGCTGAAGTCGCTAATATGACGTCACATTACGACAGTAACCGAATGGGCGCGGAAATTATGCATGCGTGTGTCAATACCTAAATATTGGCATTGCGAATGGACATGATGCTTCAGAATAAGGTTTTTTCCTACAGTGCTTAAATTATTATTGTATATTTCCATTAATTTCTAGTCTCCTTTAAGGACTTCAACCATTCTTACCTTAATCTTTGTTTAATATGCCTTTCTGGGGATACCTGAAGTTACATGTACTTGGCATTATATGTTAAGGATTGTGGTGATAGGCCATTAATATATATATATATATATATATATATATATATATATATATATATATATATGCAACTGATCTCACTGAACTAAACTGAAAATAGTTTCTAAGTAAGTATGTCAGAAAGAGAAAAACCATGCAGGCCACCAGAATAGTATTGTTACTATGGCTACATTGTCATACTACTGTCGCAGTCGAATTTTTACCTATAATTCAACGAATGTTTGGATTGGATCAGATGTTTTGCAGCATTACATCTATTTCTTGCATACCAGTTGTTTTTTTTTTTAATAATTTGCTGAGATGTTTGGAATGCTCATCAGCTTTTGAAAAAGAAAACAGTTTTGTCTCCATACTTAAAAACACTTGCGGCAATTTATTATTAAATGCAAAACATGAAATAAAAGTGCATTATGCTGAACATAATGGTTTTCCCAAGATGCAAGTAACAGTACATTTTCTTCAT
Organism: Megalonaias nervosa; assembly: GCA_016617855.1. NCBI lineage: Eukaryota > Metazoa > Mollusca > Bivalvia > Unionida > Unionidae > Megalonaias > Megalonaias nervosa. The sequence goes on along the minus strand of JAECUM010018080.1, from coordinate 73,050 downwards.
TTTGACAAGCAAAACTATCCTATCAAGTTATATCATTTGAAAATTAAGTTTACTGAACAAATTTACAAACTGCCACAATCTCATTATGAACATAGTGATGTTTCGTAGCAAAAGGACTTCTTAGTTCAAAGGTCACTTTAACCTAAGACCACTTTATATCTCATAAAACTGTTTAAATGAAATTACCTAACTTCAAAATGCCACTGATAGAAGCAATTAGTATTTAATTTAGTTAAGGGAAACATAGATTATCCAGACACTGATTAGTAGGAATATTTAATCTTACCGACTACTACTGTGTCTCCTGATTTCTTCACTTACCAATACCTGCATATATAATGAAACTAATTTGCTGATGCCAGCATAGAAATGAATAACATATAGAAATGCGAACAAATATAATCGTATACAATTATAATAACAATTGTTTTATGAATTACAAAATTCTCTTCTGCAAACAAAACGAATGTAATTAGGAGAAAGTTAGGAAGTGAGATTATGAAGGGAGAAAGTACCCTTACAACCAACTGTCGTTAAAAGAGTGCTGCTATTACAATATGCAATCTATCATAAGGAAATCCTAAGCCGATTAAGGATGATTAAAGACAGTGTAATCAAAGACATTCACTAGCAATGTCCAAGACTTATCCTGAGTAAACATGCATTTATCAATATGTTTATGGTATAAATCTTTGTAGTATTCAAACTGCTACAAAAACCAGAAATCCTTAGTGAAGAAAATACCAGGTACCTGTCAAAAACGTTTACTCCAGACTTCGAAATGCATGAATCCTGCCTTTTGATTGGTTAGAATCTTGCTAAAGTAAGATCTGCAGTTGAATGAAATCTAAAGTACTGTACCTGTCTAACGTATGCCGAAGGTTTTCCATGAATTGTACTATTTTCTGCATATAGAAAAACTTTCCACTGTCACAGACGTTTTATAGTCGCAAGCATTGCTGTCTATAAATATACACATAAGTGTGTGTTTTGATAGTAAGGATGAAGTGTGAAAACCCAGAATGATGACAAACGCATACATTTGCCATCACAAAAGTGCAACATCTTCTCTTGCTGAGATCAAGTGTCAGTTCCAACCCTATTACTGCCAAAATACAATTTATGTGTCTCATACAAAATGCAAAGAGAAAGTTTCCTATGACAGTCTACCATAAGCGACTTTCGCTATTAAAATTCTCGTACCAGGTGAACAATATGGACTTCCAATATAGATACTTTGAACTGCTTTTTTTTTTTTAACAGACTTCAGTTTTTTTTATCTCTAAAATTTATTTTCTACAAATTTTAAAGATTATTAAGATCTTTAAGTTTTAACTTGGGTTTATCTTCAAAGATGCTAGCAATCGTTTACTAGTACCTCTGCATTTTCAAAAGCAATTATTTTGTCTTCTTGGCACTATAAAACCAGCATAGTTTTGATATGCTATTAAACATGCATCAGTGTCAGGCTCATAATTCAAGGGTTGCCTTTATTGTTCTTGGAAAGAGGTACTTAACTCCCATTTACTTGGTATGATATGGCAAACTGTGTTAAAAGTGCAGTAAAACCATGCAAATAACAAACCAACATTTCTGAATCTGTCCCCCTCCATATATGAAAGATTACCAGAAATAAACCAATATAACACTGATTAACTTCTCTCAAGCTAGGATAAAATAAGAAGCAAATTTTGTTGGTGTAACAAGTTATCTGCCCTTGCACATCACCCTCTTGGGTTACCATATATTCACCAACACAGACGAGAGAACCTTACCTCTAAGCCCTACCCACTTCAACAGAATGTATTCCTGTTCTGATTGTTCACCGAATTTAATAAAATATTCCTGTAGATGATAGACGATAGTGCTTCAACAGCTAGTAAACCTTTACTAGAGCTAACCCATTGTGGGTAGTAAAAGGGCTACTGATAATTAAGTGGAATAAGGTCATTGGGGTCATTCTGAATCACTTAAAAAGGACTGGTCAAAAGTATAACCCATCAGAATCAGGCGGAGACTGGTAACTGGTTCGCCTCATCCCTATGACCTTTGAAGCACTTGAAAGGTCCTAAAAAAATGTCAGGAGATGATATACATACACTTTTTGATACAATTAAAAAGTTTTAAGTTAAGAAAGTTCTTATTATTTGGGGTAAAATAAGGTAGAAACAAAATAATTTTGTAGTAGAACTTTTGGTACCATCCAAATCATCAACGGCTTCAGATCTAGCTCCACCAGAAAATATTTACAACTAACTTTTAACACCGGCAGAAAACCGAAATGTCAGGAAGCTACTGATTCTTATTAATACCATAGTTACACATCTGTAAAATGCACATATATCTCATTTAAAAAGTGTAGAATAAGCTAGTTTTCATAGAGTACCAATATTCATGGGTTCATACCTGATGTATCATTTTCATGAAGTACCAGTTTTCATGGACTTTATGCCAGCTACACTAATTTTCTTGGAATACCAATATCCATGTGTGTTTTTGTGTGTGTGTGTGTGTGTGATTTGGATTTTTAACGTAGGTTTAGAAACTTTTTAGTCATATCGCTTTGATGTCTACAGCGTGGCAGCTTAAAGTAATGTCTAGCACTGGAGCATCATGCTGCAGATATGTAACATGATGTTACACCCAGTCACATTATCCTGACACCAGGCCGACCAATCTTAACACTAATCTCTTAATGCTGAGGCTCTAGCGAGACGTTTGTTAGTACAATTTTTTAATAAGTCTTTGGTACGACTCGCCTGGGGTTCGAACCAGCGACTTCCTGTGTCCGAGGCAGATGCTCTAACGACTATACTGCCGGAGCAGTTACCAATAGTCATGGACTTCATGCCTTCTATACCCATTTTCATGGAATACCAATATTCATAGACTTCATGTCTGCTACAACTATTTTCATGGAGAAACAATATTCATGGAATTCATGCCTGCTATACTCATTTTCAAGCAGCACCAATATTCAGGAACTTCATGACTGCCACACCCATTTTCATGGTGTACCAATTTTGATTAATTTTATTGTTGCTACAAACCATGAAAAAATATATGAAAGAATATCCTTCTGTGGAATTACCAGAACTACTTCCACAATCCATGAATTTTGATGATTAAAATAACCTTCAAAACACAACGAAAATTGATTCCCACAAAACAAATAAATTCACAGTATACTGTTGTAAAAACAAAAAGTCACCTACACTGAAACTTAAAAGTACAGCAAACAGCATTGACCCTGATCTGACAGACTAGTGCTCAATGAGATGGCAGAACTGAATCTGTTGTTTTCAAGCTGGGCATACATTGTAGATGAATAAACATGGAATTCTAAAACCAACGACAATCAAATTGTGCATTTATATTAGTAAGGTTTGATGACATGTCAGTACAATACTCCCTATATTCTGCCTCTTAAAGTAAAGTTCTAACAAATGTTCAACAAGTGGTGAATTATTGCATACTAGCAATGTGTTAGGTGTGTATGATTTGGATTTTTAACGTAGCTTTAACAATATTTTTCAGTCATATCGCTACGATGTCTGCAGTGTGGCAGTTTATAGTGATGTTTAGCACTGGGGCATCATGCCGCAAACATGTAGCATGATGTCCCAACAAGTCACATTATCCTGACACCAGACCGACCAGTCCTAACACTAACCTCTTAATGCTGAGCGCCAAGCGGTGCAGCTGTTAGTACCTTTTTGTTTTTAAGTCTTTGGTATAACTCGGCCGGGGATGGAACCCACGACCTCCCGCATCCGAGGCGGACGCTCTAACCACTAGGCCACCGGAGCGGTAGCAATGTGTTAGCAAACTAAAGTATCGAGACACCGCTGTTAACAGATACCAATTTGCCAAGTGTAGGCCCAAAGTATAGCCCATTTTAACAATAAATATAACCAATTGCCTGTCTTTAAAAGGAATTACTATTGATGCTATTTTGTTGATGTTAAATGTATGAACTGAGTGGGTTACCATTTCTGTTTTCGTTTCGACTCCTCTATATCTGTAAGAGTGAGAAGAATTATATAGGTATCTGTCAAAATATCTGGAGTCTGTGATTTTCACTAGGCGCTCAGCATCAAGATGTTAGTGATGGGACTGGTTGACCTGGTGTCAGGATAATTGACTAGGTGGGACATCATGTTACATGTCTGTGGAATGATGCCCCAGTGCTAGACATAGCAATAAACTGCCACAGTGCTACGTTAAACATCCAAATCACACACACACACACACACACACACGCGCGCGCGCGCGCGTTTCACAATTGTTGTTAAGGCATGTACGAGCTATCAGCTATGACCATTGTACTCACTGATATATCAACTTTTTAAACAAAAATGATTTACTTGAAGAAATGTGCACATTGGTACACACTTCAAGAATAAGGCTGAGCATAAACTGAAATGTGCTTACACATACCCACTTTAAGAGTTAGTCTGAACATATACTGAAATACACATACTGGTACCAACTTCAAGAGTAAGGCCGAACATATACTGCAAATATTTTACCAAAACTGGGTCAAGAGTGGGTAACTTTAGCGAGATGATTTTGTATTACATGGGAAATACTCACCTGGTATCTAAAGTCGAGCCAGTGAAGATCTTGACAAACAAGAGGTAACGAGGCACATGTAGTTTGGTAATTAAGAACAGATGGCGCACTGTCAGACTTGCAAGGGATCCACTGTGATCACTAATCAAGACAGTCGTTGATAGGTTACTTTTCAACAGCGTGCATAATTATTTATTTAAATATCTTACAATGAACAGTTGATTTGTACTTTATAATTTCCTGATAAAAACTCACACAAAAACAATAGGCCAAAGCATAAGTGATATTGCCAACCTGGGTAGTTGTGTATGACTGTTTGTGAATGCACATTTACATATACTGAAATTGTACAGGTAAAGAACAAATCACACCAACATTAATAGGCAACATGCAAGGCACCTAACATACTAATGTTGATGTGATTTACTTCCGTTCATATATATATATATATATATATATATATATATATATATATATATATATATATATATATATATAAATGCAATAAACTGACAACGAACAGTGAATAACTAGTTTCTAACTAGCCTGAGCGTTTTCGACTCTTAATGAGTCTTTTTCAAAGTCATATACAAAATATAGACAAGACAAACAAATAAAACAGAAAAACCGTAGTGTTTGCAAAACTTTACATGGCTGTTTCTACAGGAATTACACCTTTAAATGTATTATGTTTCAACTAGTTTATATCAACTTGTTGCGGATACTGGGGAAATATTTATTTGATCACTTTCTAGTATTCTATTACAGCCGAATTGTCTCTATATCTCTTTCCCTGCCTACACTGACATGACTCCAATACATAGCTTAAAAACTGTTCATATCTCCCATCTTAAAGTATATATGCAGTTACTTGGCGTACAAGGTGAGTTAATGTTCTGTGCTATCAGCGGGATTTCAGGGTCTGTCCTTACACACCTTAAGCCTTGCCAATGAAGTCAAAATTTGCAAATTACTGATGTGCACCCAAGGGAGCTGTGGAGTGTTTGTGTGTATGATATGATTTTTAACGTCGCTTTAACAATTTGTCCATCATATCGCTATGATGTCTGTAGTGTGGCGTTTTATAGTGATGTCTAGCACTGGGGCATCATGCGGCAGACAAGTTGCATGATGTCCCACCCAGACATATTATCCTGACACCAGGCCGACCAGTCCTAACACTAACCCCTTATTGCTAAGCGTCAAGCGAGACATCTGCTAGTAACATTTTGATAAGTCTTTGGTATGACTCGGCTGGGGTTAGAACCCACGATCTCTGGCATCCGAGGCAGACGCTATAACCACTAGGCCACTGGAGCTGTCAGGGAGCTGTGGAGGCTCAGCGGTTAAGAACTCGACTTGTGGACTTGTGAAAAGAAGGTTGCAGGTCTGATTCCCATGATCTGAAAAGTCTGGACCTTCATGAATATGCATGGCTCTCTCTCACAACAAAACTCATTTGTGATATTGATGATAGAAGCTTACATAGCAAATCTGATAAAAAATGTTATAACCATGGTCTCAAGTGTTCACAAGCTCAGCCAGCAAGGTGCAATACCACCTCATTAATATATGTGGATGTCTCTAATTATCAAACTCAACTGAGATCTAGAAGAGACAATCTTTTTTAAATACCAACTATTTACTGACCCATGCTTTTCAGGATGATTTTAGCCATGAAATAGAGCTCATGTTTGCACAGTTGATTTGTGATGTTAAGGCATTTATTACTGCCATTTTAACAGCAAAGTTTCCATTAATCTTGAAAATATTATGTCCCCTCACCCTCCAGTGTAAATAGTCACTCCCAAATGTAATGTATATCATTTTTATATAAAGACAATAATTTCTTGTGATCAAAGTACATCTGATACAGGTCAGACAATGCAGGCATTCTGGTCTTGAAGAACAACTCACTTCTGACCAAGATTTACTCAGATAATCCAGTAGGGAAGTTGGACAAGAGTACCGTCCAGTTTCTAGTAAGTGCAAAGATGAACGCTAATGACACCTGCAGTAACCCTTCAAACCCCCACTGAAATTAATGACATCAGCAAAGACTGCATCTGATTAAGCCTATATTCTGCCATTCAATGGATTCATTCAAAGAAACTTGTATCTTTTTATTTAATGTCAGTGTGGTTGTGATTATGACTGTTAGCACATACTAGGTTTTACTTTGTAAGTGTATTAAATGCTTTTAAGAAAACAGACAAGTTATTTTCTTTAATTAAGATTTGGAATTTCCAATCGTTTTCTATAGGCTAATATGAAAGAGAGTTTATTCTCAATTGAATGTTACTTTATGGGGTTATGTGGCAGTTGGGGAATGAAAAACAAACAGAAAGATCCCCAGGTGTTTTGGTATAAGAGATACCAAGTAATTAGGAATATGTATGTACCTGAAAAATCATATTGCAACATACTATAGTTAAATATGGTGATATTATTGGAATATATTGATTTATAAAGAAACAACAGGAAGTTTAAATATTGTTATATCTGCAAATAAATGATTGCAAATACTGGTACTATAATTACAAAGGCTGATATTATGCAGCTAAAGATAACAAAGCTCCCTCGTTGTTGTTGTTGTGGGGCTTAACGCCATTTTTCAGCACACGATAGGCTATACATGGCGGCCAGTAATAATGGTGGAGGAAGAAACCGGGAAATCCGCGGAAAGAACCACCGACCCACGAGAAGCTACTGGCAAGCTTTCTCACATATCCCCATTCGCCGAATCCTAGACTCGAACCCACGCAGACAGAGGTGAGATGGCAGTGATCCGTAACGGAGAGCGCTTTAGACCACTTGGCCACTCGGGGACCCAAGCTCCTTCGTTATAACACGGTAGTTGAGGTCTATAACTGCTCTACTGTGTTTGGTATGAAATCGTGATATATCTGAAACCATGAAATATTGAGAATAGAGTAACATGCTGAATTGTGGTATCGTGGGCATTATCTATTGTTTTACATAAATGGTGTTGTGAAAAGCAATTAAAGATATGACCAAGTTTCACCTGGTTTTCTTTCAATCCATGCTACAGTGCATTGGTATGATTCTGACATGGGGTCCATAGTATTATATCCAGAATCACATTGTAACGAGGCAATTGAAAATAGTGGATAGCTGTACAGTGTTAAATATTATCTTTGTACTTGCTTTTGATAAACAAGATTTAATGTGATTTTCGTTATGTTATCATTTGATTATTTAAAACAATACTGATTGATAGAGTAGGAAAATAAACAAAGCCGAGTACATTCTGCATGTGTGGTGCTCCCACTTTGGGATTCCCCAATCTCATATCAGATACAAGGAAATACTTTTATTTTGTATTCATTCACTAATAACTTTTTATTCATTTGCACTACCATTCTTTCCTCATCACTACAACTACTGACAAGAAAACCCTTTTTAAAGATATACTTTTGAAAACTTCACTGAACCTCACCCAAAGTAGATGTACAGGGAGCACGAATTTATTTTTGGGACTGCATACCTAAATGAGTGTGCAGGGTCCAAATTATTGGCATTGAACTTGTGATTAAAAATCATTTGATCTGGGTAATACGGCATTATGTTGCTCTTGTCATTACACTGCTGTCTGCATACCTAAATATTTGTTTGTTGGGTCTTTAAGATTGTATATTGAGGCAACCATAAAATCTATGAAAACTGCTATGCCATGACAAACAGTGAATTCACATATTGTTTAAAGAGCATTCTTAAGATATAAGGATTAAATTCACTGAGGTATCTGGAGGGGTTTTGGTATGAACTCTCCTTTTCCACTTAAAAAAGTAAAAATTTATTTACATTTAGAAGTAGAACCCAGTAAAATTTCACTTGCAGTTTAAACAAAATGAACCATCCTTGTCTCAAAATTCCCAGAAAAAAATTTTGACTCCATCAATGGTGGACATGAAGCATAAATTTTGACTTTGGCAATGGTGGACATGAAGCATAACTGATTTTTATTGGGATGACAGAATTTGCCCTTGTTCTTTGACATCATGACAGCCAATTGACTAAAAAGAATGAAATGTGACAGTAAATAATGTGCATAATGTACTTTACTATTACACGGCCTTGTTTCCAAAGTAATGAAAATTAAAATAAATGATACCAAATATAATTTTGTACTAGTCAATGATATTTATTCCTACTTTGCCTTACTGATGAAATTTCTAGTAGTACCTTTGGACATCTCAATTAAACTGGAATAAGAATACCTGTTAACAAAACAAGCAACAGAAACATTAGAGAGTATCCAAGAATCTCTGTCAGTAAACCTGTGAAGACAGAGAAAGTTAATTTACCAAGAACCTCCAATGTAGCAACAAGTGTGTAATGGCTGGTTTGTACTGAAGGATCTGCATTTTAAGAGCAGTGCATAATCATTGTAAATGTTGCTGTGGTGATCGCACCACTGCCCAGCAACATTAGGTACATACTTTCCACAGATATGGCTGAAAAAAAGGAATGTACATTGCACTTTGTAAAAAAAAAAATTAAGAAAGAAGGTAGAAAAAGTAATTTTCAAACATGTACCATATTTGATGTAATAACTGTTAGTTTATGGTTTTATTTTAAAAAATAATAGCTGGGTAAACTGGATGAGGCTGAAAATCATAATAAGCACACACTTATGACATCAAAAAAGGATGTCCTTAACATAAGAGTGTAATTCCTTAACATAAAGAGTTTAATTCCCTTTACCTATGTTATGAGATCTCCACTTTGGAGGTCTATTTTTTTCCCCCAGTGTGGTCATGCTGAATAAAGCATGTCAGGATGATTTTCTCAGACTTTGAGTAATAAAGTTAAATGGTAACAAGACATAAGTCATGATAAAATTATGATGTTCTAGACTGGTTCCAATAGCTGTTTCCTCTTCCATGAGGCAATATTGAAATCAACAGTGTGTTCTCAGTAAAGGATATTTTGTGTGAGTTTTGACCAAAGAGTAGTCAATATATCAGAACAGTATGACTTTTGTATTACAAAATTATTCTACTTCCATTATATGTATTGTACACATAATGTCTGTTCTTTAGAATGTTCATTCACGGAATTTCTGTGATAATTAGGCACATATAATGAGTAAACTGTAAATATAAATCTAAAACTATTTAAAATCCAACCCAAAACAACTGTGCAACAGCCATTCTGTTTTCCATTAATATTTCTTTTGTTGGAATTCGTACATGAACTTCATTATGATGTTAACCAACAATTGTTTTTTTTTCAATCCAAATTTTAGGAAGCTTAATAAATGACCTGTAATAAAAGTGGCAATTTAAATTTTATGACACTTGAAAAACCATAATAAAAGCTTTTATTTAAAGTAATGAATTTACTGACAATGAACATATGGCAAAGGGGAGAATCCAACCCACCTGTTAGAATAGCACCCATATTAATCAAACTCTTTTTTCCTTTACAATATTTCCATATATTTCAGTAAGTTTTCAGTTTTACAAGAACAATTTCCAGAAAAATGGAACAGTGCATTAAAAGTAATTATTATATATAAGTTTTCATATGTACCAGCTTATAAGTCGAATCCAACTTTAAACAACATAGACTCTCATCTACCATTGCAGAGTGCAGTGTCAGATGAGGGTCTATGCTGTTTGTTATAATGATTATTCCTAAGAAGCTTCTTAGACCCAAATCTGCCAGCATATTATGCGATGACAGATCTGGGTCTGGTCAGTTTGCAGTTGGTTGGAGTCTTATCATGAGACAAGTACTTCAATAATTCTTGAATTTTCATTTTGGCAAAGGGTCAAAAGTGGCACATAATCTGATGGAGTTTTCTACATGTTGTTATTACCTTGGTTGGAGTATTTTATTCTTTTAATGCATTTCTTACCATATAAGAGACTAGTTGATGAATGATCACTGTCTGTCAGGAAAATTGTTACAATAAACTGAATTGTAAGTGGTACAAGTCTGAATTGGCAGAAAAACTTTAAAACCTCAAATGGGGTGAACCTGAAATGAAATAGTTGATTTCACCATGTACTGTAAAATACAAAAGTTGCACATGAGAAATTTGTGTGAATTCTGTAAGAGAAATAAAGTTGTAGCTACACAGTTATGAAAATCAATATTGCCAAGACACAAATGCAAAATGTCAATTTAAGAATTCATGAAAATTTAATGATGCTAAAATACTATGCAAACCTTACTGTATTTTCTTGACTATAAGTCGATGCTTTTTGACCTGGAAGTGTGGGCTTCACTTTATACTCCAAAATGGATTTGTATATGGATTTTGTCATTGAAATTGATTTAAGTACCACTACCAAAATAACTCTGAAATGTAATCAGCAAATTCAAGAACAGGTCACATAGCTATATCAATTCCTGTTCAATTTCTATGTCAATAAATTGTAATAAACTATAGGACTGCTCTTTAATGCTATAGTATTTTACATTTTTTGTATGCATTTCCATGTGCATGTATTTTCTGATTTCTCCAACATGAAATAACAAAGAGTTTACAATGCACAGGCTACATAGCACACTTACGGTCTACCCTCTTTAGTGTACTGTATTTATGCAAAGTATATCGTTTGTTGCTTTAAAAATATATGAATAGATTTTACTTTATTCATCGTTTTCAGCATACCTCATTTTCATTGATTCCATTTTAGCCATACGTTCATTGATATTTGATTTACCAATATTATATCTGACACTCAAGTGGTTACCAGTACATAGATTTCAATGATATAATTTATCCCACAAAGGGGTGTAAATATATAATAAATCAAATATTCATTGAATATTTAGTTTATTCTTTTATGTGACTTTTCTCTGTTTTTCTGTTTCTATCTCTAATTTTCTTACTTCCCAACGTTTAGCCTCATTTCCCTATTGGTCGTCTCACTTTCATTTGTCAGATCTTGCCCACAACAGGTGCCAACCAGAATAACCTGGCCAAAGCGCTGGGCATATTTAATTAGCAAGTAAATAACACTTCATAGCCATGTAGATTTTGTGATAATGAATATCATAATTAAAAAATAAACTCTGTATTAGGAGACGTCAGTTGACAATAGAATATAGTACTACCCTTTGTACATAAGGAACTTTGCAAATGTCAGGTAACTAAACAAAACAGATTGCAATCTCTTTGAAACTTCTCTCGCCCCCCTCCCTCCAAAACAATATTGAGGAAGAAGCATATTGTCATCGGTGATTGAAATTGTCCAATTAATATGGAATACAATACCAATAATATTCATGACACCCGAAGTTACTTGTGAAAAAGATGAACAGAGTGCTGATCTGTCTTTGTCTTATATTCCATATCAACTTATATATGGATGAAGAAAGCAGAATTTACAAAAATTTAGGAAATCAATTTATACTCCACAATGACTTATAGGCTGGGAAAACAATACCTGTACTGCTCTCGTTATATGTCAACGCCCAGTTGTCTTGGCCAAAACTTATATCATGAAACTTTAACAATAAGATGTGTTCTGGAATTTCCCCACAAGCTTTTGTTGGTGTTGCTAAACAGTGGAAGGTCCTTGGTACACTTGCTGGTGTCAAACGTTTTCATGAATTATTCAATGTACATATATATATGTTATTGGTGGATTCATATCAGTGCCACTGAGTCATAGTAAACTCATACAAGAGCAACTTGAATCAATCCAGCATGCACGCACCAACATAAAGGTCAACTTTTAGCTTGGATTATTTTACTGTGTATAGCTATCCAACAGTAGATTATTGTTAAACTGCATGCAAGACTCTTTGCTACTTGTTCTTGAGGATAGTCAAATCAGCTGAAGAACGCTGTTTCAAGTGAACATATTAAAATGGCAATGTCAGGACTAAGACATTCAAACTCACCAATGTCAGTAACCTGTACATAGAGCTCTATGTTGTCAAACTTGAGTTCACCAATGTAGAGATATGAGTGAGCATTTGAAACAATGGTTGTTTTTCACAGTAATCACTACTTGTCTTGGAAAACATGCCGGTTCTCGAATACAACTTGATCCATGATAAGGCTTGAATGGGGAAACTTAAACATAAATTTCTATACATGTGGAAAGAATCCATCCTGATCCCCTCAGGTGTAAACATAAAATATTTCAAAGGTCCAGGCAAAAAATTTGCTGATTTATCTTTGATGACCTTGGTCTTCATGGTTCAAGATTACAAGGGCACCACTGTAAAATTGAGTAAGATTTTAAAGCTGTCCTTAAAGCCTGGGGGCTGAGGAAGCACACAGGATAGCAAATGTCACACTGAAAAGTGTTGTAACCCATAAGCTGCAACGTTGATATGATTCCCAGGTACATGTTCGAGAGAAGTTTCATAGCATCTTTGTATGGTTTGTATGCGTGTACAATGATTGTCTGGCAATCTTATGCAACTTAAACTCCTGGACTTGGACTTCCTGATGAGTTACATGACACCACACCTGCAACAGCAACCAGAATACAACAGTACATGTAGTATTCTTCAGCAGCAACTGCACATATGAGTTCAATCTAGTTTGCCTGTGAAAGAATAACTATGAAGTTGCTTTAAATCTGGTGGCTTGTCCAGGGGAAGTCCTAATAACAAAAGTGTATTGGCTCTTCTGTGCCTATCGGTTAGCTTATTCTGTCGTTTCACACAAAGTGCTTGAGCTAATTCATGGCAGGCATATTATTACAATAAAAGCTAATATATAAATGTTTTGAAAAATCATTTTCACTTTTCCATTACCAGAAACTGCATTCACTTCAATCCTGGATATTATTTCACTGACTCCTGTCTTTTTCTTTGGTTATTTCCTCAACAATACTAACTGTGTTTGCCACATTCACATTGGTAAGATTTTCTCAGTGGACAAAATACTTACACAAAAATCCATATGATCTGCATAGCTGATTAAAAACTTTGTCTATAATACCGCATTTCTGGTGTGGTTTATCACCTGTACCAAAACATAATGCAGGTGAGTGTGATTTCCAGTATTCTTATTGTCATTTTCTAACACAAAGTTCATGCTGACCAAGGAAAACACGGTCAACTTTACATTTATTATGTACTAATGTCTTTTAACTTTCTATATACATGTAGAATCCTTGAAGGATTTGTGGATACTCCTTCTGGTTCTTTTATCAGTCACCTTCACTTTACATCCTCACATTTATACGGCAGTATCTGAACTAGGAATTGCATACAATGTTTTTGTGGTATGTAAATCCAAAATCGTAAATATGCATGCACTAAATGAACAATCTTTAATTTATTTCCATAATCATCATAAAATTAAGTTTTAAATCTAAATAAAATTTTCCTTATGTTTATCTTTACCTAAATGAGTTTAAATGAGTCATCATTGAGTATTGCGCCAACTTGAATACAGCAATACTTTGCACACTTCTCTCCAACTTCATTAGTGCTGGTATAATGCTACCTCAGTAACTTGAATACCCACATAGATCCCATTTTTTTCTTCAAAGAAAATATCAAAAGAATTGCCCCTTTGTTTTGAATGTTTAGAAAATTGCAATAAGGACTTGTAATGAAACCTTGATATATTGCTCGTTTTATCGTCGAAAATGGTGGTTAGTAGCTAAACAGTTTGAATCAACGTTGTGAAATTTGCAAGGTTTAATAAGAAATCACATATTTTGTTGGTAACTGTATTGGAAAAATCTTTCTATGTACATTATAAATAATAATATATGGTGAAATATCAATCAATGAAATATTCTTGTAAATGCTAACAGGTGGCAACATTAAAAGAAATAAACATCTATTATGTCCTGTCAAGTAAAATTCATGTTTTAATTCTGTTTAAATGTAAATAGTCTAATCGTGACATGTTCTCTTCTATTAAAGACAAGATAGAAGTCAATCAACCGTCAGGTCACTACCCACGAGCTCGTCCTTGAGAACCTTATTAAGTGCCAACTGTATTTTGATCTACAAATGGAAAAGTACTTGTTAAAAGGTAAAATTTGAACAAAAGTGGTCTGTGTTGTTTTATCATGTTATGCATGTCTTTTGTATTAAATCAAGGGAGGTAAATTAAAATAGCTCAAAGGCATGCAAATCCTACCTGACAAGCTCTTGTAATCATACTATCATCTTTCAAAATCAATCCATTATATTTGACCAGACGAACAGAGTTTCAAATTTATGTATTTAACATCATTAAAGTATATATATATATATATATATATATATATATATATATATATATATATATATATATATATATATATATATATATATATATATATATATATAAGTACTGTATCCTAATCACAAGTTCATTCACTAACTATGACAGCAGAAACCAGAAGTTATGCTGGTCATACTACAATTCGCAAACTGTACACAGACGTTATATTATCTACCAAATTATCAGCTGAAACATAACAAAAGAAGTGGGTGAGAAAAATACCCTTTCCCATGTGTATATAGAGAGAATATGGAAATCATAACCACAAGAAATAAAGTTTCTACCAGGAACTTTAGAAACCTTATGACTCGTCTGTACAAAAATCTGATCTCGTCAGGTTCAATTTCCCTATCCTGCAGTCACATGGGAAAGTTCTGTTAATTTAGTACCAAGTTTGTAAAGAAGAACAAATACTGCTATCCACCATGTCCTTTCTGTGTTAATAATCTGCTTTATATGCTGCAGAATCCCGCTATCTCTGTCACAAGAAGTATCTCTCCCATCACCTCCCTTGCTGCCTACATCTCTGAAGTTATCTTCCTCATTATTAGAAGCTGTGTAGACTTCTTTTTCTTTTGAGGAATCTGGTTTCTTCATTTTATAAACAAACAGGAAGGCTGTTGCATATAAGAAAGAAAGACAAATGTTACGTGTGTAGGCTCGTATAAAAGTAACAAAGAAAAGAGTGAAGCCAACAAACTTTGTAAATTTAACAAAATAATTTATTTCCCTCGAAAAACAAGGTAAAAATATGAAAAAGGACTTACGGTTTATGAATCAAATTCAAAAATGAATCCAATAATAAAAATATAATTCCTATCACTAAAAAGTTCTAAATGAATCAAAGTTTGAATCCCGATGAAGTTCCAAGATGGAAGGTGATGACGTCCTCTATAACCTGTTTTGTGTTGTCGTGTCAACAGTTCCTTGTTGAATCACCACAAATAATATTTCGGCTTTAGAATTCCGAAAAATTTTCAGTAAATTTCTTTGTTCAAAAATTCTGATGAGCACAAGCATTTTCCATGATGAATAAATTATTTAAAATGAAAACTCAATTCGCACTGGCAACAACAAAAATAATTCCTTTGAGCCCGAAGGTATGATTTACGACTGACTAAAAAACACTTTGAAACATCACTTTAACTCTAACTACAACGCAGAACGGACCACGTGATAGGGTCACATGATCACTCTCTTTCAAAAGTCGCAGGAACATTATATGTCAATTATCACGTTGGCTATGTACGGATTCGATTGTACTGAACGAATCTTACTATTTGATTCAATAATAAAAGAAATAAAAAAAGTTGTTTACAATAGAGCTGAAACAGGCCCTGAAATCTACTCACCAAAAGATACAATGTTTCTACGAACTGCGTATTTATCAGGTTTAACATAACTGAACTGAATTTTCTGGAAAAATGTCAAATCCAATGAATAAAGTTATCATTACAATAACATGTAATGAAATAAAGATAAAATTAAAAAGAATTTAAAACTAACACTCAAGTAATTAAATTACATATACGTAACACAAGTAAACAAAGAAGTCCAGCTTAAGTACTCACTTAGCCATGTTAAAAGACCACCACTGAATACTGATCCTATTTTATAGCCAACAACTTGGGCAATGTTGCCCCCTGCCAGTTCACTTGTGGTCAGAATCTGAATAGCAATCCCATCCACTGCTATATCCTGTGTTGCTCTTAGGAAATTGAACTGAAACAGGATGAAAACAAGTGATGGCAGGTATTCTGGACTGGTACAGGACCCCAACAGACATGAAAGTGCCAGTCCCATCATGCTATAGAGCAGCCATTTTCTTTTTGTCCCATATTTATCCACCAGTGGAGCCCATAGGGCTTTCAGCATCCATGGTGTGAGTAGTAGCTTTAACATGCTGATACTGGAAAGGGCCATACCATGGGTGCGGAAATACAGAGGAAGAAAATGAGATATATATATATATATATATATATATATATATATATATATATATATATATATATATATATATATATATATATATATATATATATATATATATATATATGTATATGTAGGTTCTTTGTTTTATCAAACATGATCATACATGTTAGCACCCTTTTTGTCATAATTCAAACACTGAATGCATTTTCTAAGGACTATGCACCAACAAAAGATTCTTGTATTGTTCTGTTGAGGATCCGTTTCCATCACATTAGCAACATTAAATAAGGCTGCAAAAACTCAGAAAGTTTGTTGGTTACATGCAATATGTAAACTTACAAGCCAAACAATTTACCTCAAGATTTTCCAAAGTTGGAAAAATATCTAACAGCTACATTAGACCATATGAAGAACTTTGATTTAGAAAATATTGAATGCAATGCAGTCTAAATCCTAAGATAATTTAGGTTTTTTTAATTTTAATAAAATTATGTTTACCTGTAACAGAAAGATAAAATCATTGTCACTGTGGAGTTTGTCATAAACATGTCCTATACCAAAAAGACTAGAAGAATCTTTAGATTTAAAGATGTCTTTGAGAGATAAAATTGAATTATAAACTAATACAGATTGATACACAATGTATGCATTTAATAATCATCAGATTTGAATTTAGTGTTAAATATATATGAATGATTGCATACAGATGGATAATTTGAATTTAGTGTAAAATATGTATCAATGATTGCAAACAGATAGTCAGATTTGAATTTTGTTGAAAATATATATCAATAAATGCAGACAGCTCGAATTTAGGTTAAAATAAGCATCAATAAATGCAGACAGATGGACAGATCTGAGGCTTAGAAAAGCAATTTTTTGATGTATGCACTGCCATGAGGTTGGGTGAGGAAGAGGTCAGCATCCTATGTTTGTTTCTTTAGATATGAACATGTATTATTAAGTCATCACTCATTAAATATTAGCGTAATGAAACAGACATTGACCTATTGAAAAACACACATTAATTCATATATAAATACTTATTTATTTTTATTGTTTACTCCAAGAATCCTTGGCTGAGGGCCTTGAACTGAACATTAATAATTTATAATGCAATAAAAGTTTAAAATGTTCAAAATTATCAGACTATGGCGCAACTATCACATAAATTCTTTATATATGTGTTAGAAGTCTTTAGAAGCTCTTATGACATAAAACGCAAAACCTACAAGTTTAGTAAGTTCAACAAATCATTTTTGTCCCAGAATACAAGGTGAAAATTTAAAAGAATCTTACAGTACTGTAAATTAGATCCGAAATAATCCTAACAGTTCTATCACAAATCAGAAAGTATAGAGCATTCCCAATGATCTCCGCGTCTTGAATGTGCTGATATACTAATTGTCTTAAATATGCTGATATACCAATAGTCTTGATGTATCACAATGATATAATCCAGAATATCTTTCAATGAATTCACAATAATCCCAAAATAGTGTTTTAGTACAAAATGTCAATGAGATCTTTATAATATCAATAATTTAAATAAATAATTCCTTTAAAATTATATCTGAACACAACTAAAAGTGATTACACAAAGATTGATATTAAAACTGGAATAAATAATTTTGTACATCAGAACCTTATATAAACAGGCATAAAATGCAATATTGAAACTCTAGATTCATCTGCATATAGAAAAGATAAATAAAGTTTACATTTTATTGTATTTAAAATATTAATACATGCCATAACTTTCATTTAAAGTTCATTTATGACAATTGTTACGAGTCTATGCTCATAAAATAAGTAACAGAAAAGGGTGAGGACAACAAGCTTTGTAAAATTTAACAAATAATTTATTTCCCTAGAATACAAAGTAAAAAAATGAGAAAAAAGAACTTACGGTATTGTGAATTAATTTCAAAAATAATCTAAGAATAAAAGACGCAAGTCCTAGTAATAAAATATCCTGAATAAAATTCAGTTCAAGTTCCAAAGAGATCCAAAATTGAAGGCGATGACGTGTCTGTTATGGTCTGCAAAGTGCTGATGTATCAACAGTCTCTTGTTGAATCACAGAAATATTATTCCAGGTTTGAATTCAGTATAAATTCCAATGACTGTCTTTATCCAAGAATTTTATCAGAGCACTTTTGTATTTGCAGAGAAAATAATCACATGAATTCAATAATTTGAAGAAAACAAAGTTTAGCCCAAGCTGGTCACAAGATAATACAAAATAAAGTGCTAGATGTTAAAGCACAACTGGTGAAATCCTCACAGTCACAACATAATATAGTTCTCTGCTTGACCTCAAGGTCACAATTAGCATTTTCTAAAAACAACCATTACCTAATAGAAAATAACCTTCTAGAATGATCTAATGAGCCTTGTTTATTTACAACACAATGGCCTATAAAATTCACTTGGGAATTACCAAAACCCTGACCCTGATCAACATATTTACTCCTTCTTTGTTTACCTGAATAATAATTCGGTTAATAAGATCATATACATAGAGAATAATGAAGCTGTTATTAGTTGTTTACATAAATGCAATAAAAAAAATTTAAAAGTTAATCAGGTTAAGCAGAAATGAACTCAATGTTACATTACAATAACATGCAATGAAATAGAAAATTTAAAACTAGCAAACAAACAATTAAATTAAACATATATAACACAATATATACTTGCACTTTATTTCTGCAGCTGAAAACCATTAGCATCTGAACAAACCATTTGTCTTGTATTATGTCTTATTTGCATTTATTTTTAGCTCTTTTCTTTAGAAGTTCACAACTCCAGGGACAAAACAACAAGAGTTAGGGTTTTATTTACGATTTCCTATCATCATAACATCTACAATATAAGAATATGAAAAGGTCAACATTAAATATCAAGATTCATTTACGTTAGGAAGTTATAATAACAGAGCAATCTGTGAATATTAATCTCAACAGCTCCACATGAATCCTCAAACATGCATGCCATCACTCTAAAGTTTGAATGTTGCAGTTATCCAATGTAAGTCACATTGTCATGCTGAGTGGCTGACTGGATACTTCTTAAAGCAGGAAGTTGATTTTTCTCATCTGACTAGCTGGTAAAGAAGAGGACTCAATGACTGGAAAAAAGTGCATTGGACTTTAAGTGATTTTTTTTGTCTTTATTGTATACTTGTTTCAATCTAAAACGATAGAATCTGCCACAACTATGTCGATTCATATAAATTCAGTGTTTTACAAGTTTGGTGAAAATGAGGACGGCCGTTGCAAACACCTTCCTTAGCAATAATAAATTATTAAAATTAGAACTCAGGAAAAGTCACGAGGTTTTACCGATTGTCTGACTCATCAATCAGAACATCGTCGGTATTTTCATTTACATACAATTTTGAAAGCCGACTCATTGGGACCGAGGTAGGCCGATATCAGCCCCACACCCGTGATGATATTGAATGACGTTTTAGGTGACACATACATTATATTTCCGGAGCAGACCCTATTTTTGTTGACTTGTAAATCCACGCGGAATAGCAAAACCCTCTGTCCTGTGGCCATTTTGAATATCGCGTTAGATATGGCTGTTACTATTGCCGGTTTGTGTCTGGAGTGTACGCAGGTTTGTTCCGGAAAGATTTTGCATGCAGAAAAAAATACATTGCTGAATTCGTTGTACGTTGAGCAAAATCTCGAACCAGTAAACCAACTTATATCATTTTGACCTCTGAATTATTTGAAAATATTTAATTTAAAGCACATATTAAATCCATTAAATATTGATTTTTGAATATATATTTTTGTATATTAATACATACATAACAACACTTCCCTGTAACCAATTATCGCAAAGATATTTCAAGTTAGCATTGTAGTTTGTGTTCTTGAATGGTATTTAATTCCGAAAAATTGGCAAATGGCTATAAAAGTGCTTTGATTATAGCTGCGTTGGTCAAACGGGTTTTGCCTATTCATGGCCAGATGATCCCACTTATTGTTTGCAGTTAAATTAAGTAAGGACTCAACAATGAAACAGAGTAATAAAGAAACGGTAATAATTTCAGTTAAGCTAATATCCAAGGGTAAACTCAAGAGATAGCAATATAACTGACGAGGAAGTGCCAGAGACGGTTGATAGCACTGCAGAAGTCGCAAAAACGGACCTCCAACAGTCAGCTACTGAAGTTACGAGCCAGCATTTATGGACCATGTTTGTATTCAGTATTATATAAATATAAATATAATATTAAATAATAACATATTGTAATGAGAAAGACCCATGGACAATATTTTTCGTTTCGTATCAGCTAATTTTCGTTTTGTTAAAGTTTACATTTGATTTTAAATGTTATCGGGCTTTGTAGCTCCGTCTAGAGTTTTAGTTTTTTTGGGGTCACGTGATTCCGCCTAGCTATGTATACGTGCCAACTGTGGTTGCAATGGTGGTGTGTTATGAAAGGGTAATGTATGAAAACGTCCCCTTGCAAGTGAAGCAGTATAACCACTCTCCCGAGCAAGAACATTGGGTTGTAGCTCGCCGAAGAGAAAAGGGCCAGGAATGTAAAAAATGTAGGGACAAGGTCTTTCGTCGACCAGTTCTTCTACGAAACGCGGAAATCTTGCGACAATACACATTTTAACTGAAGATATCCGTTCTCTCATCATTTCGCACTGTTCGACTTTCTGTGTGTCGATCTTGATCGAGTAAAGACGGCTCTGCGACCCAGTCGACAACTCTGCGACCCAGTCGGCGACTCTGTGACCAAGTCAGCGACCCAGTCGGCGACACAGCGACTTAGACAGCGACATTGTCGAACAATCTTCGACCCAGTCGGCGACTCTGCGACCAGGTCAAGACATTAGCATACTGAGACCATATATATATATATATATATATATATATATATATATATATATATATATATATATATATGCATATATATATATATATATATATATATATATACATATATATATATATATATATATATATATATATATATATATATATATTCCACAATGAGTAATAAATTTTCTTTATGGTTTTGTAATTACATTTTAGCTTTCTAGATAAGAGATGATTTACTGAAAGTTGTCCATTCGTAGCATTAATATTAGTCTTAGTATACATTTAATTGTGTTCAATTTAGAGGATTTTAGTTATTTAATTGAATCATTCATTGGAATCATACAGTGCTCGGACTATGCTGGTTCTGAATCACAGTGAATTCATTTAAAGACGTTTTGGAGTATATGATTGTAATTCATCAATACTACTGGCTCATCAGTACAATAGATTGAACATCATTCAGATTACCACTGGAACTCATTTGCATTACTTGATACTTTTGGACATGTGATATAACATTTAGGACTATATAGGTTTGCATTCACCATATTGAAAGTTATTTTTTTCACTTTGTATTTTAGTGAAATAAATTATACTTTTAATTGTACAAAAATTGTTGATTTCGCTCTTTTTGTTACTTAGTTGAAGACCGTAGGGTCATTACAATGGGATTGCAGACAACATGGAATATTTACTTACCTCTGATATTGAAGAACATGACAAAATGCAAAGCAACGCACCTCTGACAATGAGAATATGACAACAGAAGTGCTCTGATAAGCAGGGTCAATTTTATATTCTGCAGAAGCACATGTGAACACATTTTTACGAAGAAGTTTACTTAGTTTCAATTACGATAAAGAGATATATTAGTTTGACCTAAGCAAGTCAGGAAAATAAACATCGCAAGTCAATTGCTTAGAACTATTTTGTTACCATTAATATCCATACGTGTCATCCAAAATGGTAGGCGCAGAGATAATATGCAAAAATAGCCAGGTAGCATGGGAGCTCACTTAACGTCAATGGTGCAGAGTGGGCGAGGGTTTTCTGGATTAGCTTACTTCCCAGCTTATCAGCAGCTAGCGTGAACGTATGATCGGAACATTGCATGGATATTTCTGCTAGGTCGTAAAATATCATCGGAAGTAGCTTTAGGAATACATATTAATTTGATGTGTTTGGTAATTCACCTCTGGCTAAGTGCACCAGATATGTTACGACAGCAAAAGCCAAGACTGTTCCGATTGTGACTGTCTCTCATGCCGCCGCCACATTTTTCCATGTAAACGAAAGATAGGAGATGCCAATGGCTTGGGGCTGCTTGATCAATAGAGGACGTGATGCAGTTCCGATATTGTCGCTGTTCGCGCCTCTGCACTGCATCCGTGCATCTCCTTAGTTCAAAGTCTGTAGTTCCAGTATGGATGAGATTGTGCCAGGTGAAGCGATTCTGTACGAGACCTTCCTATGACACAGGGCAAGTACTGAAATGTTTCAAGGATGCCTTGAGGGAATTTTGTAGCGCTTCTTCTGGTCCACCGTGATCTCGCTTTATCTCCTTCAGCTCACCGTTAAAATATTTGGTAGTATCTCTTCTGACATCCTGGTGACGCGATCTTCGCATTGCATCTGTGATTTCATCAGCATGGTGTGGATGCATGGAAAGCCCACTTGTGTGAGAACCTCAGCGTCTGGGCCCCTGTCCTGTCAGTTTCCTCAGGCAGCCCATGGCAAAATGGCTCAGCTTCTTGCCATGGGGATATGTACACTGTCTAGGTTTCTCATGCTTACAGCAGGGTTGGCAACACAATGGCTTTGTAGACCTTAAGTTTTGTTGGCAAACTTATTTCTCTGCTCTTCCACACATTTGCACTTAGTCTGAGAAAGCCCACTTGCTTTAGCAATTGTGTTGATTGTTTCATCATTGATGTGGAATACACGTGACTGTGCACTGTCGAGATAGGTGAACTTATCGACTGCAAGGATGGTTTGACCATTTGCTGTGATTACAGGCTCGACGTGAGACTTTCCTGATGCAGGTTCGTGCATCACGTCTGTCTTCATGATACTGATTGTAAGACCGAAAATGTAACAAGCTGAAGAGAAATGGAGATAAAGAACAGTCACTTCCTGTAACTTTGTCGTTGCCCGTTGTCTCCTTAGATGGAAGAGCTCACTATCAGTCCGGTATTTTATGTAAATCCCAGTGTCTTAAATACAAAAAGCACCAGTAAGCATGGCAGAGAACATCATACTGAAGAGGGAATTAAGAATGTACGAAGAAATACATCCGAGGCTTCTTTTTCGACTTGACAGAAAATTCAGAGGATGCTTCGATGGCGTGCAAGCGGTTACTTTAGCCGTTACAAACACAGTAGTAGTGTAGGGAGACGATAAGCGGACAATGGGAATTACCATTACAAGACCCTCTGGGACTATTCACTGACAAGATTTATACGGACAAAAGGTTGGGACTACATACGGACAAAATTTATACGGACAAAAGGTTGGGACTATATACTGACAAGGGAATGGATTGGGTTTGTATAGGGTTTATAGGAATGGAATAGGTAGGGTGACGTCACGGTACTGGAGATTGGCAAGATTGTTGCAATTGGCTGACCTAAATCGGGCCAAACAGTGACAGCGGAACAAAAAGCTATAACGTTATGTCCCGCCCCGCCAGCGGTGAAACTATATGAATAATAACGCTTGGCGGGGCAGGACATATAGCTTGATATAACGCTTGGCGAGGCCGGACTTGATAGACATAGATATAGACAAAGAAACAAAGACACAAACATAACACAAACACAGACAAACAAACCAAGACACACATAGGGCAAAGAGAGTAAATCTGTTCGAGGCAATGAAGTGGACCTTAAAAGGGCCTTTGAGTTTCTTCTTTTTTTTCTCTCCTCCCTTCTACTTCTCCACCATCTTCTCAGTTTTGTCATTGCCTTTGTCTTCTTCTTTCTCGTTCAATCCTTTACCTCCTTGTCCTTTTCCTGCTTCTCCTCTATCTCCTCTTATTTTATTTTCTCATTTTCTTCCTCTTTTTCAATTTTCTCGTTCCATCTTCTCATCCTATCTTTTTCTTCCTGGTCATTCTTTTCCTTTTTTTCTTGTTTAATTAGCTCTTAATATTTTCTTAGACTTTCTCAAATTTTTTATTTCCATTTTGACTCGATGGGGACTATAATAGTAATCCCAATCCAGGTTGACCAGCATCTCTTCTTTCATCCCCAAATTGTCCACGACTTCCTGCAATTTCATCATCTTGTCCATATGATTTGTCGCCATGGCTGATTATTCAATGTTGAATAGCGCCAATGACGAACGCTATGCTTTATGCTTTATATACCTTAAGCACGGACGTGAAGGAAAATATCCCTTACAATAACTTCACATATTATTTACTATCAACACAGAAAGGAAGAAAATAATCCCAATATCTACTATCAACACAGAAGGGAAGACAATAACCTCACTATCTACTATCAACACAGAAGGGAAGAAAATAACCCCGTTATCTACTATCAACACAGAAGGGAAGGAAATTTTTTTTATCTGCTATCATCACAAAAGGGAAGAAAATAACTCCAATATCTACTATCAACACAGAAGGGAAGAAAATAACCCATTATCTAGTATCAAAACAGAAGGGAAAAACAAACCCATTATCTACTATCAACACAGAAGGGAAGAAAAAACCCATTATCTACTATTAACACAGAAGGGAAGAAAATCCCATTATATACTATCCGCATAGTGTAGGGACAAGTGTTTTTTGTTAAGATACAAAACAAACACAAATACACATACACACAAACGTACACACACACACACACACTATCACAACGGCAAAAGAGTTAGTGTTTATAGTCACAGTACTCAACATTCTCACAAATTGCTAAGTTGATCAGTCTCTATTCTAGAGATCTGGTAAGCCCTGAAAAGGGCTGTTTTTTTAAGCTCCAAATGACCTGGCTAATGCTGGCACCTCCCAGGTATGGCCCCACATACGCAACGGCGGCTCCAGCAATTGTCCCAATTTATTTGCGTGGTTGGTAGCGCACAGGGGGGTTGAGTGGCCTCATCATCCCAGTTTTCACTTTGTGGGATAATGAAGACTTCCTTCTGTCTTCTATTTTGCAGACAGGGATGATGAGGTCTTGATTCTGGTGGCAGTGATGCTGGTAGTGGCTGTGGTGCTGGTACTGGTTGTGGTGCAAGTACTGGCTATGAATGGGTCCTTACCTCAGGCTTGACCTCACACAAAAGCCTAAGTATGAGGTGAGGCTACTCATTCTTCTTTAAGTGGACGAAACAACGATGGATAGCCAGACTAACGAACGCTTCGATTTATATGTCTGAAGCGCGGACGTGAAGGAAAACATCACCTTACAACAAAATTCACAATACCCATACCATAAGCAAAAACATGGAAAGCGCGGACCTAAAGGAAACACTCACGTTCACTTTTTCACTTACAGACAAACATACACTATCTGCCAAGTCAGAGAAACGAAGGGTTGATAGGTACACTTCTAAAAGTTAGAGAAATGAAGTGTTTAGAGGCACACTTCTATGTTTTAACCTACAGACAAACACAAAGACAGGCAAATAGTTTAGCAATTTGACTACTATCTCTTTTCTAGAGTGTTGGAGAAGCCCTGAAAATGGCTATTGTGTTGACGGGGTGATGGAAATCTTTTATCGTCTAAGATTGTGTCCCTGTCTGGCTGCTGGTTTTCCAACAGGATAGGGTCTACTTCTGCGGAAAGAGAAGGAAAACTCTTTGGTGTCCACACAGCAGTCTAAAAAGCCTCTGTCTGTCTCCTGCTGCTGTTGCTGCTCTCTCTGCTTCTGAAGTCTATACTTCTCCGTCCATTCTTCTTGCTCCGTTTTAATTTCTTCTCTGAAGACCTCTTCTATCAGGTCTTCAACCACTTTTAACATCCTGACATTCTCTATTTCATCAGGCTTGGGTATCAGGTTTTGCCTGACACGATGTAAATTTACATAGGCTTCATTCAGCTTGGCTAGTCTTGAAGGCATCTTCATAGGTGAACGAGTCAACCATTTATGGTCAGACTGGAGACTACCCCGTTTTATATGTTTCAAGCGCGGACGCGATAGAAAACATCCTACAAGTTTTTGGGTTGAGTCAGAACTCTCTGATAGCTGATTTTATGGTGAGGGATAGAGAGAAGTCAAAGAGCATGTATTCACAGTGTTTATTTTGGAAACAAACGACATGCACATTTTTTTTTTTTAAAACACAACATTTATTATTTAACTTATAAACAAACAACAACTAACAATAAAAAACAATTTTTCAAACAAATTATTTTTGACAAGGTTGACAACGTTGTGAAATCATTTTGACTTACATGAAGGGATGTCATGGGGCGATTGATGTATACTATGTTTCCTAGCTAAAGACAAAAGATAGCCATAACAATCACAAAACCATCGATCTACTTTTTCATCATTTCTACAAGAGTTACGATCAAAATAAGTCAGTAAATGTTCTATGGGATATCCAAGACTGCGTTGATGAAGAAAATAAACACAATATTGTCCACACACCATAGAATCTGTGCCTTGTAATTTCACGTTATTGAAGCGAGTCGTCTGGGCATTTCTTCTCATAAAGTCGATGATGTCGTCTTGCAAAGGTGGTAATCCATACGAATCAAAATACTCCACACAGTTATCTTCGGCGAAGTAGACGGCTGCCCAGTGCGTTCCTGGGAGATGACTATCGTCTGTGTTGATGACATAAGCCTGATGGTCGTTAGGTTAAGGAAGTTCATCTTTAGCACACACGACAGGATTCCAAGAAGCACTGAACGAACTGTTGTTCAAAAGGTAACAAAGTTCCCAGGTATCCAGTTTTTGTTGTTGTTGTTTTGTTTGTTTTTTTTTTATTTTTTTATTTTTTTTTTCACAGGTAATGATAAGTCATCGATTCAATTCTGAATTTTTGCTTGAAAATATCTGACAAGTAACCGTTTCTTCGCTTCGTCTCCGCACTCTGGGCCAAGAGCTTCGATGTGATGGATCTCTAGAGCAGTCAGTGGAGGAGCGGAATGATCGCGCAAGTCTTTATACCACTGATGCAGCACTGCTTCTTCTGACATGAGACCCCCAGAGTCCTCCAGATACTCGTCCAATTTTTCTTCCTTTCTCATCATCAGATATTTATCGTGTTGAATTTGCCTGGGATGATCGTTTTGACATCCATATCAATATTTCTTGGTCAATTCCGTACATTTATCTGCCAGATGTTTGGCAAAACAGGAGACTAAATATTGTTCTTGTTCTGGCCATCTGGACTTCATCACTATGTTCTCTTTGTTTTCCACGGCTTCCAAGATATCCTCCCATTCCATTTCCGAAGATTCTACAACATTCAAAGAAGGTTTACAGTCTTCCATAGCTTCTAATAGTCGAGAATGACTTCTATTAAGCTGTTGATTTCTATCGTATTATCAAATTCGGAATACAAGATGACGTTCACTGTCTCGGTTAGAGCTTCTGCAAACTAAAGTTCCACACGCAATTGACCGGATTTTATAGGGTGGAAATGTCCCTCGTCGCTGCCTTGGTCTGAAGTGAAATCAAAGGCCCACAAAGCGTAGCCTCCTGCATAATCATCGAACGAAATGCCGTGACTGGTGTTGGTCCCTAGCTGTCCGGTGGCTTCGTACAGAGACAAGTACGATCTCAAGTCTACTGGGTGAAGTTAGGTTTGAAGGGTCTGGTACACAAGGTCTTGCCATTGCGACTCACTTCAATCTTGGACAATCTGTAGTGCTTAAACTGGAAAGGATTGGCAGTGACGGCTCCGTTGAGGGCTGCATTGCTGACGATGCCAATGGTTAAATGTTTGGTTAATTGCCCTTGGAACAGATGCTTTTCGATCTTGGATCGAAGTCCAGCGGCAATGGCAAAAGTTTTCACTTCCACGCGTCGTATCGAATACTTGGCGGTCGTTCTGCTCAAAGTGTGACTGATGTTGTTTTCCATTTTAGGTAACACTTCCACACGACGCACGTAGAGTCTGGCTTCTTGGATGATGGTTTTATACTCGTTGGTATGGGTCATCAAATGGAAAACGGTACTGGTACGATTCAGTCTCAGGCGGATATCCATCCCGTTCAGCAAATACTTGTCTTGTAACCACATGTCCAAATGCAAACGATCCATCAGTTCTAAACTGCGTCCTTGCAGGATTTTCTTTCGACGTTCGTTAAAACCCACATTGTGAGGATCGTCATCAGCTGTCAGGACTGTGTAGTTGAACTTTTCCTTGCCTGCTGTGTCAGGTTTCTATTCCACACAAGCATCCAGATGAGTGTTCTTGGCCTCTTTTCCGTACGTCAAGAGATTTTTCAGGTACGCTTGCTAGGGGTAAGTATTCATGCTAATGCTGACCAGTTTGTTATATAAGTACAAATCAACTTCGCTGAACAAGGAATGCGTGAAATTGTTGACGGGAGCTACTCCCGGAGCGGTGACGTCCGTTTCGATAACTTCGACTTTCAAGTACAAGTAACTGCTATTCAGATCGATGTAATCTTCGGGCTGTCCTTTTATTTCAAATTCGATGGGAGTTGAATCCGTCAAAAAGGAGACGAGATGAAATTCTACCCATTGAGATCCTTGTATCGTCAACATGGTGGGTGGCATGGCAAACAGATCCAGTTCCGACTTGGCACATACGCAAGTCTCTCGGTTAATTATTTTTTCTTTCTCTTTGTGACTTAATAATCAAAAACGTCTAAGTCTCGGACGGTTCTTCTTTGCCTGGTCTTTCTAGCTCTGGGAGAGTGTAGGACTTTGGAGGGGTGTCCTCGGCATCGTCTCTTTCTGCTTTGTCCTTGATGTGGCGTCAGGGAAGCAGGAATGTCTGACTCGGCAGCGACCGGGGAATTTATAGGAGTTTTTCGACGGCCCAAAATGCCTTTTCCCGTTTAAAGCAAGACAATTTTGCTTGCTCTCAAGAAGGCATCCTTTGGGGATTTTTTGTCGATGATGACATTTTGGAGAAATTCTTTGCCTTGCGTCAAAGGCGGCATCTTTCAAGGCGTGCAATCCTCATGTCACCATCGGTTTTAAAAAGGGAGCAACTGAACGAAACGCCGATTTCAGCATATCTCCTAAACCATGTCCTTGCTGTCAAGCGACTCCTCGGCACAGGATACATGACTTACAAGTCGTTAGAGAATCGTTTTCGAAACTGCAGTTTCACCGTAACTTTTCAATTTGGAATATTTTGTCCCAGATGTCAATTTATAGTAATGTTGACAGTGCCGAAATACGACATACTGACAGTCAAATAATAAAGATGTACAAATTCGCGGTGAACATGATAGGTGTTTCCACCTTCCTCAACGTTCGCTGCAGAATCCATTTTGAAAGAAATGACTCGCAGTAACGGTACGGAGGTGTGTCCCACCACGTTGTACTCCACCACATCGGAGTACACAAAGATCAAATTTAATCCTTGGTTCAGTTCTACCGGGAATCGAAAATACGACACGATCAATTCCATCGGGAATCGAAAATACGACATGAAAGACATGTTGTCGTAAATGGGTGGTTCGGGTCCACTCTTCAGCTTCTTGACGTCCAAGACCAAACAATTCAGAACAAAATGTAATGGACACGACCTAGCTCTCCTTAAATTCATCAGCAAGCGACGAGCCAGTTTATGGTACTCAATGGTGACAGGTTTTTTCTTTTTCTCCAAGGCTTTGCCAAACACGGCACTGAACCTGGTAGAAATCGTGTTCACCAGATGTTCACCACTAAAATAATTTCCTGAAGGAATGGTGAAGTGATAGGTGGTCTCTTTAGTTTGGGGGTTCTGTGTTTTAATATGATACTTTACATGTGTATTCAAGTAGCTTTCTGGTGAAGGAGTTGCAGTCGTTGCAACAGCTGACCGTACCGTTGCGATTTTTCCGTTGCAGACAGATCGTTGCGATTAATCAACGATTGCAATTCGAAGGGTAAATACGGGGATATTTGTTCTTGCCAACGATTGAATTCCATCCATCATTTGTAAGGCACAGAAGCCAGTTTTCGTCCTTCCATCTGACTTCAATGGTCACGTCTGAGATCTTTTGACTCCAGAGTCCTCCTTGTATCTTCTTGATCCTTTTATCTTTGAACCATTTGTGCAGCAGTAGCTCCTACGAGTGATGTAATCGCTGGTACCAATGTGGCTTTGAGTATGGTTGCTAACAACAGGTGCACAAATCTTCCGCGTTGTACCAACATCTTTTTCTTTTGACGGATGGGTATTTTTTTTTTTTGGACCATTTGGCGTAGAATGAGTCGATGCTTGGCTAAGCAATCTTTCTGATGTGGAGACAAAGGTATCGTGCATTTCAAGACATTCAGACAACATTCGCATACTGTATCGACCACGTCTTTGGAGGAAGTTTGAATCGTTTGTTTTCGCATGGGTGGAGAGCTTTGGACAGGACCGACAACACGTGCCAATGTTTGGTTAAACGAGGAGGGAGTCCTTTCTTTTTCGTTCCTTTGGTGGTAGAAGAGGAACGGCTTCTGAGGGGTGACATCTTTGTTTGTTTGTTTGCTCCGGGGCACACACAAAAAAATACACTGACGTCAATGACTTGACACAAGCCTTTTTATCTTATGTTTTCGACTATCGCTTCGTCAAAAGTGTGAAGACTTTCTTTCCTATATCGCCAATCCATCCTTCCCTTTGTTTGCTTCTCTTTTTCTTTAGACGAGTGTATCTTTTCTGGGGTCGACGTCGATGCTTGGCTATGGACATTTTCGGAGGACAAGATTGTCCTTTTATGTTCCCTTTTCCATTTTGGACAGGAGAAAGGCAATGGTGATGGTATGCAATTCTTTGAGGGAGAGATCTTTGGGCGTTCAGGAGAACAAAATTCACTGAAGTTCATGGCTCGATATGCGTCTTTTATCTTATTTTTTGAGGGTGTATTTTTGGAGTAGGTCAAAGGGTTTGTAACAGGTCTTTTTCACTACCTCATTGACCATATCATTGGAAAAACATCGCCAAAAAATCCTCCCCTTTGGTTGCTCCTGTTTTTCTTTGGACCAGTGTGTCTTTTCTGGGGTAGACGTCGTTGCTTGGCTAAGCGTTTTTTCTCTTCAGATGACGAGACTGTCCTTTCCTTTTTCCTTTTCCTTTTTGGACAGGAGAACGACGATGGTGGTGGTGTGCACTTCTTTGAGGGGACATCTTTGGGCGTTGAGGAGCACAAAATCACTGATACCCATCGTTTGCCCCAGATATTTTAATACTGGAATGCGTCGCCACTAATAATCTTTACGTCGTCTCAACTTGATGACAGGCATCAAGCGTCGTGGAGGGGTTTGCAACGAACTACGTCGGGACAGTTCTTGCTTGGATAAATCCAGTAAGCTCTGTAACATACCCGATTCCTCTTGGACTTTGATTTTGGGGGTAGGTACTTTGTAAGCAGCTGCCACTGCTTCTTTGAGACACAGATTTCCATTGTTTTATCAAATTAGGAAGAACATGTGTCAAATTGAGCTTGGCTGGCAACACCAGCAACGGAAAAGTGGATGAACCTGTGGCTACTGGGGCGCGGTCACCGACGCTGCAGATCGTGGTTTGGGAATGAAAGGTTGTACCCTAGCCTCAGTGCCTCTCCAGCGGTTAGGAGCTGTTTTCTGTGGTCTTTTCTGGGGGCTTTTTCTTTTTCTGGGGACTTTTCTTTTTCTGTGGCTGTGACCTGGTATTAACACCGCAGACCTTTATTTTCTCGGTACGTTCGGGAGTGGATTTTTTCTTGGGGAGGACTTTGGGGGCATTAGGATCCCATTTCAAGAGGGAGCGAATGATGACAGCTCCTAGAGAACCGCTACCTCCAGATTTCAAAATGATTTTGCTTTTGATTTGAGTGTCGATGCGGCGTTCTGCCAGTTGCGTCAAGGCTACTTTGTTTCTCTCAAAAATCGTTTGGTTTGATGTGGGATGTGAATGATGCCTTGCAGTAATTAACGTGCTGTCACCGTAAACCATCGTAAGACTTCTTTGAGACTGGCTTCTAAGAGACGAGCACGTATTTGTGGAATTTTTCGCGACTGATGCCGTACAAGGCATGAATCAATTTGACGGGAAGATGAGACTGAATGGACGTCATGTTGACGCTGTGTGAGGCAGACCAAAAGTGTCCGAGGTGTTTATAGACTTTTTTTTGTTGTTAAGGAGACGGGAACGTGTACACGACAGTCTGTCCGTCTGGGTATCAGTGGTGAAACAGACGGGTACGAAATCGCAAATCATCGGGGGTAGTGGGTTTTAAATCCAAGAGTAAATAGGATTGTAGGGTTTGAGTGGCATCGTCGTACGCATGTGTTAGCCAAGGCGTTCCTAACTGTTTGGCTAATACTTGCACTTTTTATTTATCTCTAGGGCTTTTAAACAAGACCACGTAATGAGCATTGAGACTGATGGTGCGATGGGCTTTACTTTGTTGAAACAAATTTTGGGTGATGTAAATGGCACTGGCATTACGATGATGCTTTTAGCGCGTAAACCACAGTTTAATTTCTACTTCGTCTTCTCCTAACATGTCGTCGAAGATGACCAAATGTGTTTGACTGGGGTCAGACACGATCCCGTCGTCTTTGCCAGGAATGCCTTCCACAAAGGCGATGGAATCGCCTTGACATTCTCACAGGAGGCTGTGCGCCGATTGCCACTCTTTGTAACACCACACGATCCGTTGAGGTGGACGATCGATCAAATGATGTTTATGTTCGATCAAACGTTTGACAAATTCGGTTTTGTCTGAACTACTGGGTCCGACAATTAACATGTTAAAGGGATAGCGAAGATGCAAGGCCTCCTAACTGGTACGATTTAAGTTTTCGTCGACGACTTTGGAAGTGGAGGAAGAGGGAGCAGAGACATCAGAGGTAGCCATAGTGCAGGGAGTTTCACTTATGGCGCGAAAACAGACAAGAAAAGCGCTTTTATACTTTTCTCAAGACACTTTTATTGCATAAAACATGTTGAAAATGCAACAAGATAGACAAAAATACATAAAAGCCAAAGGGTTAAGTACATAGATCAAATACACATCAAAACGATCAAAGTCGAATATAAACAAGTCACTGTACAACATTGGTTTGGTGTCCTAGGGACAGTTTGTAATGTTCTTAGAGTCTCTAGACTTGACATAGCCACACAGGGGTCCTCCGGGAATGGCTATTCGGGAATGACCATGTCAATAATGGTCCTGTTCTGAATGGAGTGGTTTTCCTCGGTGTCGGGTTCTTCTGGCACTGTAGCTAACACAGGTTTAAAAGTTACTTTTTTCCCTGGACGTTTGACTTCGTGATCACAAATCTTGTTCATAGTCAGCCACTTCTTTTGTCCAAGCCTCGAAACCAAGACTTTTCTAGTCACGTACAGCTTTCCAGTGAGGGTGTAAGTCACAAGCTACACACATCTTCGTAAACGTCTTCAGTGCCTAAAAGTTGAAGAATCCTTTTTCCCGCAGAGGTCGAGAAGTGTCAAGATGAGAACGCAAGGCTTTTAACAGAACGAGTCTCTCGTGAACATTTAAAAGTATCACTTTCACGCTTTTTTCTTGACCGTACCTCACAGTACAGATCGTACAGAGCCCACAAGGAATCGGCTGGTAAACGAAACCTCAGAAAGCAAGTCACTAAGACACACACCAAACGTCGACACGTCGACCCCAATTCAATAGATACAGTGCTAGTAAAAAGAGTTGCTAATCAACTACAGCCTGAATAGTGTCATTGACTTTCTTCCACGGAATCTGTTGTACCACAAGTGATAAAGGTCGTGGCATGGTAGTCAGTTTTTATACCATCTTTGGTGAAAAGTAAAAGTGTACTTTTTGAACAAAATCGGTTTTATTTCAGTACCGCACCAAATATGTTTAGTCACTAACACTCCACACGTCGAACAGACATTTCCTCTTGAACTAAGATTTTTTGGTGTAAAAGAGTTTGGTAATCCTCTAACTAGTCCGTTGGAATTCGGTGTACTATGATCACCTTGTAAGTAGAATGAATGGCATCCAAAACTTTATGAATCTCACGTGATTCATCAATGTCTGACCAATGGAAAGAATTGAAATGAGTTAGTCTTCTTATACCATTTAGGTACCAGTGGTTCCATCATCGGTGACATTGGACTTGTAGTTTGACAAACTCGCAGTAAATACGTTCTTTCAACTCCACAGGCAAACCACAAATGTTCTCTTGTAAAGTTTCCATCCAGAGATTACTGAGGTTCCACTAAAGGTAGGTAGTGACAGTGTGGAGACCATAGAGAATGTTCCAGGTAAGCGGAATCTTTCTGTTTCCACTGGTGAAGTGACACACCGCAACTGGAGCATTTGACTTTATCCCCTCCGCCAAAGTAGATAAATTCGGCTCTGGCTAATTCTTCGGGGGTAGGTCCTTCCAGATATTTAGGCCACATTCCTTGGAAGGTTTGGAATCGACTTTCAAAGTCGCAGTATTCAAGCAAACGCACAGGGAACGAATATTCTTGTTTTACAGGTTCATTTCAATGAGGGTATGGTGAAATCCGCAGGAGTTTGCTCAGGGATGGATGACATCCGTATGGTTCTAGACGAATGGTTTTGCGTGGAAGATGACACTGACCATGAAAACCAGTAAAGTGAAAAGGTGTACGGTAACGAGTGGCATCGCTTTCCCATCCATCAGGCTTGACACTCACCGCATCACTTTTGATGGTAGGTATCGTAGTGGTAGTCATAGCAAAGTTCCCATGATGTGGTACTGAATCGCTGAGGTCACAGCGTACGGTATCCATGAAATCTAAAGGCACAGCATCGCACACCACTTCAGTATCACCGAACTTGTATGGTGTTGTCTGTTTAAAAGAACTCGTCTTTCTCGCTTGGTGTTGGTAGTTACAATGAACTATCAGTCTTGGACGTTTTCCATTTTTATACAAGTCGTAATAAAGTCTCGAGCTTGTACATCTTTCCTTTTTTATGTCTAGTTTTGGAAGTCTTCTTTTTTCTTCCTGGACAAGGGTACTATCGTCTCTAAGGTACCGCCATACCTGTATCGTAGTGTGATGGGTGGAAAGGCCATGGAAGGGTAAGGACAGTGCGTATGTTCCAGAATAGCTGAATCTTTATAGATACATCGATCCATACGCAACCTCAGACTACAACTGAAACACTGTACGTCGTATCCCAATCTAGTCTCAGGTCCCAAGCAGACAAACCCTGTTCTAGCTAAAACATTCGCAGTAGGTAATCCTTCCCTATCCGTAGGCCATTTTTGAAACGTTTCCAATTGACTGGCAGAATTACAATAGTCAGGCAAGAAGACAGGAAAATGGTATGGTTTGAACTTAGAGTTCTCGGTGGGTCTCTCACTCGATTCTTACTGTGTCGAGGTCATCCTTCTTGTTGGTGGCTATCGTCTTGGAACCATTTTTTTTATACCAGCGTGTCCGTACTGTAAAGTGAAGTGGATGGGAAGTCGCACTTGCTTCTGGTACACAATTTGATACACTTTTATCCAAAGGCCGACTGACGATTTGGTGTGTGACTGAACGTACAATCTTGTGAGTTTGGTAGGTGGTCGCTCTAAATTCTCGATACTCTCCAGACTGCAAGGCTTATTTCAATACCCCAAAGTTCACCACTTGACTGGTGCGATAACTGAGACTCAATCCTTTCACTTTACACTCGGTGTACACTTCTTGTTGGTCCCGGTATTCGTAACCGTAATTTTTGGGACCGCCACTGGCAAAACGTAGAATCTTGTCGTCGGGGTGCTCGTCCGTCCAGTCTCCTAAACGGTCTCCTTCGATGTCAGGGTGCGCGTGACCCAGCTGATCGATGGAGAAGCAACTGTCCGTGTCAAGATACAACACACAATCTCCTAACGGTTCTAAAGCTTCGAACAATTTTAAGCGAGCATGGGCTGTCACGTAGGCCGTAAAGATGACATTTCCAAATTTGTCGGCTTCTATAAAGTCCAGTACTTCTTCGTAATTGACTATGATCAAGTCCTCACGAAGGACGCCCACTTGTTTCATGGCTTTAGTTTTGTCGTGAATTATCTGGAAGTAGCGGGAAGGATTGGACACATACTGCGTCTTGCGTAAATACGGTTGTTGTGCCACTTTCCCCACATGCAAGTTAACATCACTTTAGCAAACGATCGCCTTCCTTCATTTTTCTCAACGTGGTCTAAAGTGATGCCTTCTTGCTCCAAGTATTTCTCTTTGAATTTCTTTCGGTCTTCGGAAGTGTGGCACCAGGAAGGATAGCCGCTGACGTCTTGTTTCAGTTTCTGAGTTTGGTCGCCCTTGTGGTATTTTTCTGTTTTGGGAAAGTGGTAAATTTCGTACACTTCTAATAATTGGTATCCCAGGTCCAGAGCTTTAAATAATTCCACGCTCAGCCACATTCCCGTAAAGGCGCATTCTTCCTGGGTGTGATGACAAGGTTGGTCTTGTTTGCACGTTTAGGCACAAGTACGACACAAAGGAAACATCACTTTTCCTTGCAATGGTGAGGTAGAACGTGATGGTACAAGTCCGTGGGAGGCAAGACTTTGCATTTAATCAGTCCTTCGCATTGTCGAATGTTGTCCAGGTCGATGAGTTCCGTCAGCAATTGTGGGTACCCTGCTGTAAAGTGACGATATTTTCACACATAAGGATATTGTCAACACACGTCCAAGTATTTGATTTCTTCTCCTTTCTCTTCGTCGACGTGGTACAGCAAACAAATGGCATTCGTCCGTCTTCCGTACAAACTGTTCAGCGGGTTCAGAGGGTCAACCAACTTGTAACTTTCCACGATGCGTTTAAACTCGGGATCGGTTTTCAAACGGTGGTCGTACTCGTGTTCTGACTTCAAACACCGCTGACAAATGGCCTGGCACAAATCTTCCATGGTACTTTATAAAAGCTGATTTTTAGTGTCACGTTGAGGGTAATAGATCGGACATCCGTGAAATAAACACCCCTTAAACTCGTACACGATCTTGAGGTTTTCCAAGTCCCAGCCATCCACCGAATACATTCCGAGGGTCTTCTCGCCTCGTCCGTTGCGGGCGTGTTGGATCCATTTGTCTTCCTTGTCGCACAAGTAATGTAACCAGCGTAGGGCTTTGACCGAGTATTGACGTTTGACAATGTTTGTCGTTTGAGGGCTTATGACAGCCAGGGTGTTTTCTGGCATGAATCGTTGGCGGTACACTAAGAAACATGCTTTGGCGATGGTGCTGGTTTCTTTCAAAGGATCGATCCCTCAGTGTTCCATGAACAGTTCTCGAAATTGTCCACAGCAACGCCGTAAAATGTCCACGTCAAAACGACAATACTTTAACATTTCTTCCTGAAAGTCGAAGGGGTCCGAGGCTTGAGAGTGGTACCAAGTGTAGAAAGCTTCTCGTTGTTAGGGGCGCATGTTGTCGGGGTCATAGTAGTGAGCATCAGGCAAGTGGGGTAGAACGGCGTATGGATTGGCTTCGGTATTGAAAACGTGCGGAAATAGCCTTTGGCCATTTTTGTCATTCCAAGCATTTTAGGCATTCGACTCAAAGGCATGGCCAAATAACGCATCGAATCTTTAAACTGCACTTGTCCCACTTGCATGGAAATGATTTTGACTCCGTTCAAAGTCACTTTAGGACGTTCGATGCTTTGTTCCTATAGTACCTGAGAAGAAACTGTCAATCGTATCCTGAGAAATTGTGAGCCATCACCACGGCATAGCGATGTCCTCTTGACTCCACGTCTCTTCAATGGGGTCTGAGATCCATTGGGCGAAATTGGTCAGCGTGTTAGGCCCCCAAACATTTTTCACGTCCTCCAGGAATCTTGCTGCAGTTAGGACAATGACTAAAGATAGGTTCTTGGATGCACTTCTCACACGCTTGATGAACCACGCAGAAATTACAAATGTGAATGCCAGTCTCTTGCATGCGTTCAAAATAAAAAAAGATGAAATTGCCTTTCTCCTGGTCATCTCTTCATGTCTGAAATGGTATTTTTGAATGGAGCATTCGTATTCCAAGTCCACGATTTGGTGACAAATGTGACATCGTTTCTTTCCTGAACATACGTGAACCTTGGCATTATTGCTACGTATCACTTGTCTACAAGTAAAACACAATCTCAGGAGTTGACAAGCACTTTTCTGCTGTGAACCTTGCGTGTTCAGATGTTTTTGGTAACAGGTAGGGCTGACAAAGTGCACTGACAAGCAGGGCAATGCACCCGTTGTTGTCCTTCGTCCAGACAGGGTTTAGCGGCTAAGCATCCCTCATATTTTGATCCACAATGCTTGTGTTACTCTCGATTGTTATAGCCATAGTCACATTTCTCACAGTAATAACCGTATCCCAGGAATGCAGTGATACTGATAATGGTATCGAAATGTTCATTGTGATGATAGACGTGAATGGACTTTCAGTCTTTGAAACTTTTGCCTCGAAACAACAGTGGTCCATGCACTTCTTGAGCGTGTACTTTCAAGGTGTAGCGTGGATCCAAGATGTCTTGGAACTCTTGCATTTCTGGAATGCCACAGAGTGTGTCTTTGGATATTCCAGCTTACTGTAACAGGAATTATGCTTCTCTTCGTTGTTTGGCTCGGTTCGATTTTTGAATAGTTTTCCAGGATCTTTTCCATTCTGCCGTGTGTCCTTGTCAGCATTGGTTCGTCCCATTACGATGGCACGGACCAAACACATCTGTTCTTGAGAGTTGTTAATTCGGACGAGGTTCTTTTTTGTGCTGCGAAGGTCGTCTACCAATAACACCTTCCTGCGTTGCCCGGTAACTTGGGGAAGAGAAACGTGGGTCATGAACAGTGTCGCTTTTCCATCGGTGATGTGAAACTTGTCGTTGGATTGCTGCACGTGTTGAATCTTGTCGATGACTTTAGAAGGTGTCAGTTCTGCTGGGCTGCTAAACTCAATCTAAACGGGGGATTCAGACTGTCGTGAAAAAGGGAAAGTCTCAAGCGATCGTCTTATTTTTCTTTACATTGCCGTTTCAGTCTGGTTAACAAAAGAATCCCACACATCGGTGATGAACTCTTCTGCTTTCTCCAGTGATACGTCGGACTTGAAATCTTTAAACGTCACCGTGTACGTGCTGGCGTGGTTCAAAATTTTCTGGAGGAACATTTGTCCGTCTCGAATGAGGTAGTACTTTTCAGGGTTTAATGGTGGTGGACTTTGGTTTGGTGTAGACTCTCTGGGCATGTATTCCGGTTCACTCATGTGATCTTCAAAATCGCTGACATGGATTTGAGCCAAGACTTCAGCTACTGTGCGAGGCGATAGATCACGTTTCTGCCTCTTACTTTCGTCTTCTTTCTCCACGAAATGGTGCAATCGTTTCATCTTAAGTGCAAAACGTCAAATGACTATATTTTAAATGCCATGGTCCCCTATATATCCATGTAAGACTAGTGTCTTGTCTATGTAAAGGGTCAGTGTCTTCCCTCCAAGTATTCATTTCACTCTCAAGCCGACCAGAACGATGGAAGAGCCCACACTGATCGAGCTTCTGATCAAAGCTTTGCTAGTTCTGATCAAAGCTTTGCTAGGTGTCATACAAAGGTTTTTTTTAGAGAAGCCGACGGACTTCTCCCCCTCCTTTCGAGATAAAAGTCAAGATACCTGTTATATCTGTCACAACAAAGGGCATGGGTCTTCAGAATGTCCACAAAGTGAAATCAGGACAGGTGTCAGAAGAGACAAAAGTCAAGATTCCTGTTATCATTGTCAGGAGAAAGGACATTGGTCTTCAGACTGACCTAAGAAACAACAGAAACAGGAGAAAGAGAGGGGTTCCGAACATGAAGAAGAAAAAAAGGTACCCTCTCAAAAGGAAGAACCCAGACACGTCAAGAAAGAGAAGAAATGAAGACGAGATGAAAGAGAGGAAAAAGAGGAAAAACCTGTGACAGTGATGAAATTAAGAAAAGGAGAGAGTTAACAAAGACAAAAAAGAAGAAGAAAAATGAACTTTTTAAAATGATGTGTTGTGACATTGAAGAAAACGTGTATCTTGGTTTTGATTTTTAGAATAAAGACCTACACTCACGCACTCGTACACGTACACCATGGGGAAAAAGGGGTTTTGAGTTTTAATTGATTTTGGCAAATATTGAGTAGTCTCTTTTTGAGAAAAGTGGGTGGCCCTGAATAGGACCGTTAGGTGTTTGTTTTGTTAAAAACAAACTCAGGAACGGGAAGTAATGAGCTTTAACAGCCTTATCCCTTTGCCACGGCCAAGACTTACTTCTGAACCTGCTCCTGTCGATGATTTGGTAGAAATCACTAGGGTGGGTATCTCATGCGTAGCAGGTGTGTGAACAGGGTTGAGCAGTTTGGCTCGGGAAGGTCTTTTTCTCTTGGGTCGTAATAAAGAAGTCTGATACATTTGTTTCAGACTCCTTAACTCTGCCAAAATGTTTAAGAGTACCGTCACCGTTTGACTATTCACCGTCCTCCTTTTCTCCTAGACCTTGTTTCTTCTCTACTTCTTCTTCTTCCTGTCGTTTCCTTATTGCCTCGTCTTCTTCTCGCTGTTGCTGTTGAAGGAGAAAAGCTCGTTCTGCTTCTTTCTGCTGTTGAAAAAATTTCTCCAATTCTTCTTTCTGTCTGTTTAAAATCCTCGACGTACGGTAAAGAAGGAGAAGGTGGCGAAGGTGCTGGTACGGGAACAAATTCTTGCAAAGAAGAGAGAAAATCATCTAAATCCCAATTAAAATCGGTCTCTTCTGGAAGTAGGCCCGTGTTGGTTTTGGTAGCTGTCGCTATGCCATCACTCACCGTCGCTACGGCCGGTGCATCCCAATTCATCGTCTTCTTTGTTTCCGTCATGTTCTAACTGTCACATTGATTCACTGCACAGAGACACTAGCGCACCTATATAGGGAATGTGACATCACATGTAGCTCTTCTCGGATTGGAAGACAGGCTCCGCGAAGTGACTGAATTTTGTAACGCGTGTTTGGATTGGTGAAAGAACTCAATCCGTTTCGATCCGCTCTTCCTCTATAAATAACCGCGGTTCACTTCATTCCCTTCACCTGTGGACTAACGTAGAATCGTCCACCCTCCTGTCGTCGATGCTGTTCCACCCAGACTATCCCATGTATGTCAAATCATCATGGGCTATCACCCACATGACTGATACAGCCCTTTGGAAACGAAGGATCTATGTGGAAATACAAGGCTGTCTGAAGAGAGTCTTAATATACAGTCCAGAGGTCAGACTAAGTTTAAGAAAGAGAAAAAGATCAGTGCAATGCCTCTATGTTAACGGAATGGTGTTAACAAAAAACCCAAAGGCCCTTTTCAGGGCCACTTCATTTCCTCGAAATGATTTACTCTCTTTGCCCTATGTGTGTCTTTGTTTGTTTGTTTGTGTTTGTGTTATGCTTGTATCTTTGTTTCTTTGTCTATATCTATATCTATCAAGTCCCACCCCGCCAAGCGTTATTATTCGTATAGTTTCACCGCTGAACTAGCTGAACTTACCCGCATGTCGGGGCGGGACATAACGTTAGAGTTTTTTTTTCGCTGCCACTGTTTGGCCCGATTTAGGTCAGCCACTTGCAGTATTGTTGCCAGTCTCCAGTGCCGTGACGTCACCCTACCT
Organism: Megalonaias nervosa; assembly: GCA_016617855.1. Taxonomy (NCBI): domain Eukaryota; kingdom Metazoa; phylum Mollusca; class Bivalvia; order Unionida; family Unionidae; genus Megalonaias; species Megalonaias nervosa. The sequence goes on along the minus strand of JAECUM010018080.1, from coordinate 30,754 downwards.
GTTCCATTCCTGTAAACCCTATACAAACCCAGTCCATTCCCTTGTCCGTATATAGTCCCAACATTTTGTCCGTATAAATCTTGTTTGTATATAGTCCTAACCTTTTGTTCAAATACATTTTATCCGTGAATCGTCCCAGAGGGTCTTGTAATGGTAATTCCCATTGTCCGTGAATCGTCCTCCTGCACTACTCACAGTTTAATTTTTATGGATGTTAACATAACTGATAAATGTGAATGCATACAGAAAATTCATGATACATTCAATAGTGTAGAGGAAACAGCTGGAACCCATAAGAGCGTCTGGTGTACTTTGCCAAGCAATACTGATATAAGTGGGGACATAAAAGTTTCTGGAGACAAGTTTCTGAGGACAATAGTTTTTGGGGATAAAATAATTTCATGGAATAAACGGGAATGGCAATGCTAAGTTTTTTTTTATTACAATCCAACACCCCGTGTGTAGTGACATATACTCAATCATCTGCTATTTTTCACCCCACAAAATACAATCAACACGCCGTGTGTAGTGATAAAAGTAATATAATCTAATGTTCCGGAGGTTCTTTTATAGTCTCCGCTAATGACCGTGACAGTTTCGAAAGTCTGTTAACACGTTTTGTCTTGGACACTCTAATATACAGTTACAGATCTTTTTAGTCTCCGCTAAAGTCTGCAACAGTTTCGGCAAAATATATGTAAATTTACCGACACGGCCAACATGATCTAAGGTATAGGTAATGAATTATATATAAATCTGCGCTCTATACATATAGTCACTAGGCAGTAGGTCACTACACACAGAGTGCTGATAGTATAATGGGAGTGTTGGGAAGTAGATCACTAGGTATTGGTCACTACGCACGGCGTGTTGATGACATACTGTGGGATGTTGTATTGTAGATGATTGGGTATTTGGTACAGTTGCGCGTTATTACCAGCATACAGTTTTTCTACGGTGTTCTTTCGGTGGCACGTATCGCTGTATTTTTTCACTGTATCGACTGTACGGAAGGACTGTACGGAAAATCCCGAGTAATCGTGTTGCGAATAATTTTATTAACAACAGGTTTTCATTTTTCATGAAAAATATTTCAAAACATTTTTTTTACAAAACATTTATATTTGTCACAAATTCATTTTAAATATTAGAAATATAGTTATATTTATGATTCTCTAATCACATATTTGACACGTGTCACGCATGAAAACGTTGTGGCCAAATGGGATATTGTGAAAAATATTGCATCTTTTGGAAAAAAATCGGATTTACGAGAAAAAGTACTTTTTTTTTAGTTATTTACTAGCATATGTTAATGTGAGAAGTACATGCATTCCTTTGTAAGACTGCCTACCATCCTCGGATTTTAAGGAGAACACTTGTATCAGTTTGAGTATTATACGATATCTTCAGTCCACTAAATATATTCTCGTTTGCTGAGTGTGTTTTATGTTTACTGGTTGCTTACTTCTGTCTCTGATAACATCTTGCCCGAATGTTGGCATCCCACTCAGAGTTTCCGTATCAATTAAATCATAGTGAAGCTAGTAAATTGTAGTGTTCCTTATTTTAAGCAACAGAGAGGGTGAACAGACCATTTTCCTGGAGACCTTATTTATGAAAACTAAAGCTTCCTACGAAAGTGAAATACAAGGTTAATCACGCTGAACCAAAGCCTCTAACCCTGGCTGTCAGGCCGATTGGGTTAGCTCATTTTGTTACTTTATCATTGACGTTTGTATTTTTTGTATGCGACTCGTTTACTCGCTGGTTACTCAATTATCGTCGTTCACCCTCTCTGCTGCTGTAATTAAGTCATTGTTATATCAATAATGGAATCTTACACAGCTAGATTAGCTCGAGAGCGACTAGAGGTAATTAAGAAATATCTCCCCGTCAGCAATTCTGTCAAACAAAAATTACAAGCGCGTCAGGAGTCTCAGGTGGAATTTGCAGAAGGTACAGAACAATTATTTAAACCAATTGTCGAACCTAGAAAGAAAATTGTTACAGCAGCTGAGGCAACACAAAAAGCGCTTGAGACATTGCCTGTTGATATTACTGGCCGTCTTCAACCTCCTGAACCACCACCCGGTCAACCTCCTCAACCACCACCTGAAGTTCGACCACGACCTCAGTCAAGAGCCAGAATTAACGTCATAAATAAATTTATGCCGGAAGGCATTGCCGCTATCACGGACCCAGACCAATTACTTGATATTGCCGCCTTTGGATATCGCGATAGAGATAAGTATGTAAAACCAGAACATATAAAAAATATGAGATCTGCCGATTGGATTAGGGATGTATATCGCATCGCTACTAATACTCAGCAAATCAGATCTGAGGAAGATGTTAATGATTCTGACACCTTTTAACCAGGCAGTAGATGAACATATTAGACAAACAATACAGGAAAGGAGACAAAAAGAAGAAGAAATTAAGTCAAAACTTGAAGAAGATAAACAATCAAATAAAACGAAAAGTAAAAGAAATAAAGTCGTAACTTAGAAAGGTTGAACGAGCAAGGGTACAAAAAGAACATTTGGAATCTGAAGCCATTAGACGAAGGAGGGAATCACGTTCACCAAGTCAGAAAGAAACAACTGGAAGTGGTCTTGTTGCTCGAGGAAGTGGTCTTATTACTCCATGTCCCAATAACTTCCTTGCCGATGTTGAACGACTAGAAATTCTGACTGGCGGAAAACGAGATGGTAATAATTATCCAGAAATCATTAATGAAGCAGCTGCTATTTGTCAGAGATTATTTAAAGGCGGTATCATGGATATTAATGTGTATCAGTCCCTCATTAATGAAATCGCCGATGATTATTTCAGTGATTAAAAGAAACAATATAAAATAAGATGAATATACATAATGCTCAACGTGGACCGACCATGGTCAGGGTGATAAATTCGCGATTACCTACGTATAAAGCAATCTACGGGGATGGACTAGGGTGATGTTATTCAGGGTCTATTTAGAAGGATAGCCCCAAAAGCAATACCGATTGCAAAGCAATTGGGAATGAAAGCTATTGACGTCGTTCGTGAAAAAGGTATTGCTGGTGGGTGTTGGTGATGTTGCTTACAAAACATTTTCAGCGATTAAAGATAGACTAGCACGATTAATACAACGAACCCTCAGCCAGTAAAATTACCCAGCTCTGAAGTGATGCCTGCAAATGTTACTAAAATAATAACTCAAGCTGCGAATCAAAAACTAGCAGAGTTAGCTGGTGTACCACTATCAGAAAAAGAAAAAATATAACTGCAAGTTTAATAGCTTGAGGTGGTCTTCGTGTTAGACGATAGCAATTATAATAAAGATGTTCAAACGTGTATCTGATCCCGCATTCGACATAGACGCACCAGTACTCAAGGACGAGTCTGTGCGCGATTATCAGTTTTATTCTTATGACGCACGACAGCCAAATCAGCGTGGGCGAATTGAGCTGCAAGTTCAGGATACAAGCAGATATTTCTTACCCGCTGAATCATTTATTGAAGTAGAAGGTGAAATTTTTAAAACAGATAATACTGAATATGGAGCCGATGTTATGGTTGGTTTTTGTTAATAATGACATTATGTCGTTGTTCGACAGTGCTACATATATTATCGACGGAAGACCCATTGACTCGATTCAGAAAGACGTCGACGTTGCCACAACCATATTGGGTCTAGCAAGATACAGCAACGATTACTCAAGATCAGCTGGTCCGTCAATGATGTTTTTGAAAGATACTTCTAACCACCCTGACAACAGAAAGTACAATATAAGACGACCAAGAAACTTCGCCGACGCCGCTGACGTTGATGTGTGGCCCGTGGTTCATGGTGCTAATCCAGAATTCAATTTAGGATTCGCAGCACGTCGATCAATGCTGAAAGATGGAAGTAGAAGATTTTCATGTGTAATTCCACTGTCATATATCTTTCAATTTTGTAGAAATGTCAGAAAGGTTATTTTCGGAGCCAAGCATACAGTTGTACTCGTACGAAAGGCTACAGATGATGATGCAATATGGCGACCAGCTGCTGTTGTTGATTTTGGTAAAGTAATACTGACAAAACTTTCGTTGTGGATGCCAGTAATAACTCCAACAATACCTGAAGAAGAACGTTTACTCTCTTTTATGAGTCAAGGTGGTAAATCAATGTTATCTTGGTTGACGACGACCACAGATAGTGTTCAAAGTACAATTAATGGTTTATTTACGTGGCAGATAGCATCACAGCAAGGCGTCTTTGCACCGCGACATATATTTGTTGCTTTCCAAGATGCTGCACGAATAAACTCACAAGCACATAGTATAATGGTATTTGACAAACTCGGTGTTTCTGATGTTTCACTGAGAATAAATGGACATTAAGAACCAGCTGAGGATATTTTGTTAAATTTTGATCAAAATCATGTAGCACATGTATATCATCGTTTAACGTCATTCATGGGGCGTGATCAAAATGTTGATTCTGGTTTACAAATATCACAGCTAGATTTTACAACTTTGTATCCGATCTATTACTTTTCGCTGGAACACTTGGATTTATTTAGGCAATCTGTTGTTGATACTCTTTGTGACAAGAGGAGCTGTTGCTAATTATAGAGCAATCGCTGTTATACTCAGCGATGAAACAATGCTACTTGAAGGTGTTGGTGGACGATTGAAAGTTATTGATGCTTCAGTAGAAAACATGTAATTACATCGCTCATGATAATTATAATGTCATATTTCATCATGTTAGTGTCAGTCTGACTCCTGGTCAAATTAAAAAACTACAGTCAGTATCAAAAGATAACTGTGGAATAAAAATATCACTAAAGCGAGAACAGATCGCAGGTGGTCCGAATAAGCTATCATTATCAGAACGTCAACTCAAGCACTTCAATAAAGCCAAACAATCAAAGACCGGCATACGACTTAATCTTTCTGCGGGTGCCATTAAAGACATCGCCAAGACAGGTGGCCATATTTCCACTTCTCCTTGATAGCCGCTGCAACCCCAGCTGTTGCAAAAGCAGCTGTACTTGGTGCTGTTGGAACTGCTGCTGAGATGACATTTAAGAAAGCAACAGAAAAAGGAATAAAAAAATTCTATAAAAAAGGCAAAGGGTCTAAGACTGCCAGGAACTCTTCATTTGTGGTATGGAAAAGGTCTAAGAATGCCGGGGGCACTTCGTTGATTCTTCCTATGTCCAATTTTGATTTTCTCGATGCTGCTCCGCAATTAAACATCAAAAACTTCAGAGGTGCTTTTATGCGTGATCAGTTACCGCACAAACCAAACAATGTTGAAACTGGTATCATTAATCTCTATGGAAGTTCTGGCCCGGGTACTCATTGTGTTGCATACGCGATTGATCCACGTGGAATTGTTTATTTCGATTCGTATGGGTTGGCGCCACCAAAAGAATTTTTTAAAATATGTTAGCAACATGCAAAATATTCCAATTTGGTATTCAACATTACCAACACAGACTAACAGATCCGCTAATATGCGGCCGTGAAGTACTCGCTGTACTCGACGCTGCGTCAAGGTTCCTAATGCCACCTAATTAAGTCGTGCACGAGTATACATCTTTGTCCAACGTTTTAAACAGACCTTAAAGTATATTGGTTGATATTTATGGAAGATCCTTTACCAGTGCTTTGACTGGCAAGAAAAAAGATGATATCGATTTATCGAAGTATGCTACCAGAGATGATCTTACTGATATTATGAACTTATCTGGAGTTGACCGGGATAAAGTTGATATTTTTCAGGATAAATACGGTGTTTTAAAGACGAGTAATATTAAGTGGATCGACATAATTCGTAGAGTTTTCGGTGCTACCACGGATAATATTCCAGTATTTACTGACGGTGGAAGAATAAGAGATTCAAATGTATCAATCGCAAATATCAGAGATGAAATTGTAAAAAGTGTTGCTGATCGTTTAAAAACCACCGGTGATACAATGACAGGTCCACTCAATATGAATGGAAATAAAATCGTTGTTTCAAGAGAACCAACAAGTGATGAAGATGCCGCAACAAATATGTAGATGATAAAGATACTACAATCGATGACAAAGTAGCACGTTGCGATCTGAATATGACGTTAACGTAAATATGTTTTCAAATGTTCGCAGAAATTTTCAAAAACTTAATAAAGCCGCCGAAGATTTCTTCGGAAGTCCATTCGCTGTCGATATAAAACTTTCTGAAGTTAAAACAAAACTCGACGACATCATTAGTGGAATTCCTAATATTGTCAACAAAACTAATGTGATTAAAATTCCTACAAGCAGATAATCAATGTGGTATATACAGAATAATCAGGATCAGTAACATGGTCACAGCAAAATAACACTGTCAAACATACCGCGGAAGTCACTGGTGTGTATAGGCTGTCTGTGTTCAGCTCTGCAAAATTTAGGATATTTACCACGTATCCATGGCGTCATTCAACCGATAATTTTTATGGGACCGTGTCTATTGTGTTAAATAAAGATAACGAAGAATCGTTTATACTGGAACCATCTGATAAAAAATTAACCGCATTTTCTTACTGGTGCTGTCTGGAATTTGTTGCTGAAACACATCAGTTAATTACTTAATACTTTATATATAATGGAAAATCACAAACGCAGACAGCAGATATTATGGGATACGCACAAAAAAAAAATAAAGAGTATCATCGACGAACTCACAGTACAAATAAAAAAAATACCGTACACGCATGGCTATCATTGATGTAATTGTTTACTCGGTATCCGCTGTTGTATCAGGCACTGGTGTAATATTGTCAACTATAACAGTGATGGCACCGGCAGCCATAACAATTGTCGTTTCCACCTCAACAACAATTGCTGGTATTATAAACATTATTGAAAAAAAGATAGTAACGTGCACAAGTTCAAAACTGCACGGTTACACAACAAAATTTCACGCGGCAGTAACAGCAATGTCGCTGATTTCATTTAAGCTCAACAAAGTAGTAGTTTCCGATGAAGATTATGACAAAATAATTTCTTCTTACAATAAAGTATTTGATGAATCTGTGGCCACTCAAGCAATTACACTCAACGATTATTAATAATGTCAATGTCGAACGAACTACTACAACAGATCGTCACTAATACAACTCCGTTGAAAACCACGATGATATCGACGAGTTCAACCAGTCCTGAATTTAGCGTTAGCTTTCCAACTGCGATTCCAGAAAAAGAAATAGCGCTAGCACAATTACGAGTATATTATAGTTGGCCAAATATTAGATCAAAATCGTTTGGTGGAATACAGCCAAACAATTCACTCGTATTTGCAAATAAAAACCGCGACGATGGAACTCCCGATTGAAAAGTCGTGAGTATACCTACGGGCAGTTACTAGATTGAACAGATCAATGAGGAATTCCAACGCAGAATTAAATCTATAACTGGCAAGGAATCCAAAATAGCCATTACTGTTCACGAACCAACTTTATCAGCCGCGATTGAAGTAAATTCACTGGATTACGCTGCAGATATATATCAATCATCAATCAGACCTGTGTTGGTTGGCCAGAAGTTGCGCCACCTTATCAAGATCCACCAAAACCAATCAAGGATGAATTTTTTGAAATAAAGCAATTTACAAGAATTCCAAGATATCGAAAACAAAAACCATGGATATTTATTTAATACGAAGAGTTACAACGTTAGAAAATAAAATAAAAGGTATCCTGACATAACGGGTCATTTGCGTAATATCTTACCAAACCTCATAAAACCTTACGATTTTGACTTAAAATTTAACTCATATTTTATTAAATCATTCTCCCATGCAATTGAGCCTGAATACATTCAGACATATACTAATATAGAAAATATGTTTTCGCTATTAATCCAAAAATACAGCAATGATATAAAAACAGAAGTTATAGAAAATATTCAAAATTTATATCAGATTTATTAGATCGAAAATATGTCAGTAAAGTTATCATCGTAAATGTAAAATCCAACAATAATTTGAAGGATTTATTTTCAAAACACTACGAAAGAGCGATTAACCCAGATGATGAGGACTTACGTTTACCTGAGCTTAAATTTGATACAAGACAAGAAATAGGTAAGGTCATCGATAAATACTTTCCAAAGGTTTTAGAATCATAGAGAAAAGTATCACCACCGTCAGGTATTCTCAAACACAACAACGATTCCTACGGTGGAAGCCACCATATCTCACATGGTATTGTAAATATTACATCAACTATCGCAGTCAACCTTGTGTGCGACGTAATTGATGGAAGTTATCAAGTAGACCTTGAAAAATCCAATCAAGCCCAGCAGGGATACATCTTATACACATATACCCCTTAAGTCCCTCCAGGACATTTATTTGTATCAGAACCAATTAATCCCATTTATCTGCGAGTTCATAACACGCTACTGAAACTTATTGACCAGACAGGACAATTGCTTGATTTACAAGGAGAATTACTGTATATAAATCTGTATGTGAGATCGAAGAACTTAAAACACCAGAATCAGTATTTTGTCAAACAAAAAAAAAATTATCTAAATAAATATTCTGAGTAAATATCCATACAATCATTGTCTATCGAATTCAGAAATTAAAGAATATAATTAATAATATAATGAAGGCAAAAACCATATTCATTCAAAACAATGATGATTATCGTTTCGCTGATAGTCCACCTCCTGATAGTCAAGTTACTATTACGATGCAAGGTGGTTTAAAAATAGTAAAGATAACCGATAGACATCGGATAGGATTCTCACAGCGATTTTCTGTTATTCCTCCCTCACGTGATGAACGTGCACGAAAACGATTGAGACACACTGAAATTATTCAGTGAAGGCAACATCATTCCATTTTCCATACCGAAATAGAAGTATCATTTATCTCTATCATCGATGTGGAATCGATTCAATCATATTCCACAAACATAAAACACTAGAATCAGTATTTTGTATTAAAAAAATCTGTCAAATAAATTACCTGAATAAATATTCTGAGTAAACCTGATTCTGAGTAAATATTATAATCTAATTCTGAGTAAATATTATTATCAGAATAAAGATAAATATTATTATAATCTGAATCTGAACTTACCTGCTCACGTGCAAATCCACTTGCAGAATGACCACAGAGGGGAAATTCTGGAAATCACGTGATCGATTTATTCTCGAAATTCCGCGTAGACGTTTCTTTGTCTTCTAAAAAATCACGTGATCAATTTATTCTGGAATATCCGCGTAAGCGTTATGAAGCTATTAAAGGCAGCCAGAACGTGATCATTCTGCAAGTGGATTTATACATGAACAGGTAAGTGAAACAATTGTTTGCTGTATCTGCCTATTCATTAATGGTTGTTTATTTTTTAATTTAAATAAATATTTATTATATAATGAATTACGAAAATATTAATGTTATTATTTCTGCAATTGAGAAATTACAACGTGACGGAATAAAAATCTCTGATCAACTTAATCATGAAAAGATCATTTGTGATTTTGAATCATTGCAACAACGAAAATTTGAAAATAAATATACATTACCATCTGATTACAGATTCATGAAGCTGATTTATCGATCGATGTTAGAATCCTTGACAACGGTCGATGACACGCAAGTTGAAAAATTCGTTCCACTTGCAAACGCGATTGAAAAAATTAGATCAGAATTATCTCACGAATACGAAACAAAAACGATTGTGAATAATCGTGTAAGGCAGTTGAGAAAAATTATGTCAGATTGTCAAATGATCCATTGTAAAAGCGCTGTCACCAGTGACTATAGTGAAAGTAGTGACAGTGAATGTACTGGACCAGTAACTGTGGTAATGGCTAAACGAAACCCCTGGCAGAATTCCTGATATCCTTGACAGAGTCAAGGGGGAATAATTCATTTCTGATTATAGTAAAAAAATATTTAGTTTTTATTCTGATATAATATTTATGCAGAAACAGATTATAATATTTATTTTTATTCTGATAATATTTTTTATTCTGATTATTTTCTCAGAATCAGATTATAATAATTATTCTGATTATAATATGTATTTTATATTGTGATAATAATATTTACTCTGATATTAATATTTACTCAGAATCAGATAATAATATTTATTTTTTATTCTGATAATAATATTTACTCAGAATCAGATAATAATATTTATTTTTTATTCTGATAAAAATATTTACTCAGAATCAGACAATAATATTAAGTTTTTATTCTGATAATAATACTTACTCCGATTCAGATCATAATATTTATTCTTATAATGGTATTTATTCAGAATCAGATTACAATATTTATTCTAATAATAATATTTACTCAGAATCAGATTATAATATTTATTCTGATAATAATGCTTATTCTGATTATAATATTTACTCAGAATCAGATTATAACATTTATTCTGATAGTAATATTTACTCAGAATCAGATTATAGCAATTATTCTGATAATAATATTTATTCAGAATTAGATTATAATATTTACTCTGACAATAGTATTTATACAGAATCAGATTAGAATATTTAATTTTATTCTGATAATAATATTTACTCAGAATCAGATTATAATATTTATTCTGATAATAATATTTATTCAGAATCAGATTATAACATTTATTCTGATAATAATATTTACACAGAATCAGATTATAATATTTATTTTGATAATAATATTTACTCAGAATCAGATTATATTTATTCTGCTAATAATATTTACTCAGAATCAGATTATAATATTTATTCAGAATCAGATTATAATATTTAATTTTATTCCGATAATAATATTTACTCTGAATCAGATTATAATATTTATCTTGATAATAATATTTATTCTGATAATAATATTTAATTTTATTCTGATAATAATATCTAATTTTATTCTGAAAATAATATTTATTCTGATAATAATATTTAATTTTATTCTGATAATAATACTTACACAGAATCAGATTATAATATTTTTTCTGATAATAACATATACTCAAAATCAGATTATAATATTTATTCTGATAAGAATATTTATTCTAATAATAATATTTGTAACGGGGGCTTTAAAATATTAAAGCCTCCTTAATTGAATTGGCGATCGTTAACTAGGGAATGACCTGCCACGGTGTTATTGCCCAGTGTGGACGGATAGATGGAACGTTAACAGATAGCTGAGCAAGGCTATTGAAAGAAATAAACATTCCGAGCCCCCTTTGCCATTAAATGAAAATAAATTTAATCAATTAATACATAATCAAAATTTCACCTTTCAATCCAACAGATTTACATTGATAGAATTTAGTCGCAGTGTTCAATTTACATCATGTTACGAGTGGTGAATTAGTGAGTACAATTCCACGCTTGACAGCATCACCTGACGTCCCTCTCCTCTTGTCTTGTTTTCCTCGTCTAAGCGTGCGCTTTGGTCCCCTTTCTGACCCCTGATTATTCCGACCTCTCTTAGATGCGGATTTCCCTCTGACTCATCGGATTTTTTTTTTTCCTTTTCTTCCTTCCTTCCTTCCTTTCTTCTTCATTCCTTCTCCCTTCCTTCCTTTCTCGGTAGAATATAAAACTGTTTCCATAATGCTGCTTCCTTTCCACACAAACCGTGCGTCCTAGCACTATAGCCTGTCTTCCTTTTGAAGACAGCTATCTGGCCTTTCTACTTGGGAAAACACTACTCTCAAGTTTCCCAAGAAGTTGGACCTTTTGTCTTCTCACAAGGCAAGAGTCGAACTAAAGAATTCTGAGCAAGTTGGTACCCTAAATCTCCAGTCTCCCAAAGTGTACTCCTTAATTTTTACTGACCAATCAGAAGTAACTGTTCCTAAAATTCTCCCCAAATAATCATGTCTTTCATCAGATTTCACGAGCCTAAAATATGCTGCAATTAGCTTTCCTTTGAAGATCAGTTATTTGACATAAAAGTCCTCTTCCAACCGATACGGTCGGTAATTCTTTATACTCTGTGTCACGATACTGTTACGATGACTCGGTCAATTCTACTGAAGCTTAAACGTAGACCCTTTTATGTTACAGAGATGAAATAAGTGAAATATTAGTGAACTTTCTCAAGACCTTTCTGGCTTGACTATGATAACTTCAAAGCACAATTTATTCACCTTAAGTTTCAATAAGTCTTCAAAATTCGCCACATTACAGTATTAAATTTTATTCTGATAATAACATTTAATTTTATTCTGATAATAATATTTATTCTGATAATAATATTTAATTTTATTCTGATCAGAAATTTACTCAGAATCAGATTATAATAATTATTCTGATAATAATACTTACTCAGAATCAGATTATGATATTTATTCTGATAATAATATTTACTCAGAATCAGATTATAATATTTATTCTGATAATAATATTTATTCTGATAATAATATTTAATTTTATTCTGATAATAATATTTAATTTTGTTCTGATAATAATATTTATTCTGATAATAACAGTTAATGTTATTCTGATAATAATATTTACTCAGAATCAGATTATAATATTTTTTCTGATAATAACATATACTAAAAATCAGATGATAATATTTGTTCTCATAATGATATTTATTCAAATAATAATATTTAATTTTATTCTGATCATAATATTTAATTTTATTCAGATAATAATATTTATTCTGATAATAATATTTATTCTCAAAATATTTATTCAGAAGCAGATTATAATATTTATTCAGATAATGATATTTATTCTGATAATAAAATTTAATTTTATTCTGAAAATAATATTGAATTTTAGTCTGATAATAATATTTATTCCGATAATAATATTTATTTTGATAATATTTACTCAAAACCTGATTATAATATTTATTCTGATAATAATATTTATTCTTATAATAATATTTAATTTCATTCTGATCATAATATTTATTTTTATTCTGATAATAATATTTATTCTGATAATAATATTTATTCTCATAATATTTATTCAGAATCAGATTATAATATTCATTCTGATAATAATATTTATTCTATAATAATATTTAATTTTATTCTGATAATAATATTTATTTTTATTCTGATAATAATATTTATTCTGATAATAAAATTTATTCTGATAATATTTATTCAGAATCAGATTATAATATTTATTCTGATAATAATATTTATTCTGATAATAATATTTAATTTTATTCTGATAATAATGTTTAATTTTTGTTCTTATATTAATCTTTACTCTGATAAAAATGTTTATTATGATAATATTTATTCAAAATCAGATTATAATGTTTATTCTAATAATAATATTTATTCTGATAATAATATTTAATTTTATTATGATAATAATATTTAATTTTACTTTGAGAATAATATTTATTCTGATAATATTTCCTCAGAATCAGATTATAATATTTAGTCTGATAATAATATTTTTTCAGAATAGTGTTTATTTTTATTCTGATAATGATATTTACTCAGAATAATATTTACTCAAAATCTGATAATAATATTTCATTTTATTCTGATAATAATATTTATTGTGATAATAATATTTATTGTGATAATAATATTTATTCTGATAATATTTATTTAGAATCAGATTATAATATTTATTCTGACAATAAAACTTATTCTGATAATAATATTTAATTTTAATCTGATAACAATATTTTATTTTATTCTGATAATAGTATTTATTCTGATAATAATATTTATTCTGATAATATTTACTCAAAATCAGATTATAATATATATTCTGATGACAATATTTATTCTGATAATAATATTTATTCTGATAATAATATTTAATTTATTCTGACAATAATATTTAATTTTATTCTGATAATAATATTTATTCTGATAACAATATTTATTCTGATAATAATATTTATTCTGATAATAATATTTAATTTTAATCTGATAATAATATTTAATTTATTCTGATAATAATATTTATTTTGATAATAATATTTATTCTGATAATATTTACTCAATATCAGATTATAACATTTGTTCTGATAATAATATTTATTCTGATAATAATATTTAATTTATTCTGATAATAATATTTAATGTTATTCTGATAATAATATTTATTCTGATAAAATTTACTCAGAAAGATATTATAATATTTATTCTAATAATAATATTTATTCTGATAATAATGTTTAATTTTATTGTGATAATGATATTTAATTTATTCTGATAATAATATTTAATGTTATTCTGATAATAATATTTATTCTGAGATCAATATTTATTCTGATAATATTTACTCAAAATCAGATTATAATATTTATTCTGATTATAATATTTTTTTCAGAATAATGTTTATTTTTATTTTGATAATTATATTTGCTCAGAATAATATTTACTCAAAATCTGATAATAATATTTAATTATATTTTGATAAAAATATTCATTCTTATAATAATTTTTAATTTTATCCTGATAATAATATTTACTCAGAATCAGATTATGATATTTACTTTTATTGTGATAATAATATTTGTTCAGAATCAGATGATAATATTTATTCTGATATTAATATTTATGCTTATAATAATATATAATTTTATTCTGATAATAATATTTAAATTTATTCTGATAATATAATTTATTCAGATAATAATATTTAATTTTATTTTGATAACAATATTTACTCAGAATCAGATTATAATATTTATTCTGATAATAATATTTTTTCAGATGAATGTTTATTTTTATTCTGATAATAAGATTTACTCAGAATAATATTTACTCAGATTCTGATTATAATATTTAATTTTATTCTGATAAAAATATTTACTTAATATCATATTTTTACATTTATTCTGATAATAATATTTACTCAGAATCAGATTATAATATTTATTCTGATAATAATATTTATTCAGAATGTTTATTTATTCTGATAATTATATTTACTCAGAATAATATTTACTCAAAATCTGATAATAATATTTAATATTATTTTGATAAAAATATTTATTCTGATAATAATTTTTAATTTTACCCTGATAATAATATTTACACAGAATCAGATTATAATATTTAATTTTATTCTGATAATAATATTTGCTTAGAATCAGATTATAATATTTGTTCTGATATTAATATTTATGCTGATAATAATATATAATTTTATTCTGCTAATAATATTTAAATCTATTCTGATAATATAATTTATTCAGATAATAATATTTCATTTTATTCTGATAACAATATTTACTCAGAATGAGATTATAATATTTACTCGGATCATAACATTTACTCAGAGTCAGATTATTATATTTTTCTCTGATAATAATATATACTGAAAATCAGATTACAATATTTATTCTGATATAAATATTTATTCTGATAATAATATTTAATTTTATTCTGATAATAATATTTACTCAGAATCAGATTATAATATTTATTCTGATGATAATATTTACCCAGAATCAGATTATAATATTTATTCCGATAATAATGCATACTCAGAATCAGATTATAATATGTATTCCTATAATAATATTTATTGTGATAATACTATTTATTCTGATAATAATATTTAATTTTAGTCTGATAATAATATTTAATTTTGTTCTGATTATAATATTTATTCTGATAATAATATTTATTCTGATAATATTTATTGAGACTCAGATTATAATATTTATTCTGATAATAATATTTATTCTGAGAATAATATTCAATTTTATTCTGATAATAATATTTAATTTCATTCTGATAACAATATTTATTCTGATAATAATATTCATTCTGATAATAATATTTATTCTTATAATACTTACTCAAAATCAGATTAGAATATTTATTCTGATAATAGAATTTATTCTGATAATAACATTTATTCTGATAATATATAATTTTATTCTGATCATAATATTTAATTTTATTCTGATAATAATATTTATTCTGATAATATTTATTCATAATCAGATTATAATATTTATTCTGACAATAATATTTATTTTTAGAATAATATTTAATTTTATTCTGATAATAATTTTTAATTTTATTCTGATAATAATATTTATTCTGATAACAATATTTATTCTGATAATATTTGTTCAGAATCAGATTATAATATTTATTCTGATATTAATATTTATTCTGATAATAATATTTAATTTTATTCTAATAATGATATACTGAGAATAATATTTAATCTGATAATAGTATTTATTCTGATAATATGTACTCAGAATCAGATTATAATATTTATTCTGATAATAATATTTATTCAGAATAATGTTTATTTTTATTCTGATAATACTATTTACTCAGAATAATATTTACTCAGAATCAGATTATAATATTTAATTTTTTTCTGATAAAAATATTTACTCAATATCAGATTTAATGTTTAATATGATAATACTATTTACTCAGAATCACATTATAATATTTATTCTGATAATAATATTTATTCAGAATAATGTATATTTTTGTTCTGATAATGATATTTACTCAGAATAATATTTGCTCAAAATCTGATAATAATATTTGATTTTATTCTGATAATAATATTTATTCTGATAATAATATTTGATTTATTCTGAGAATAATATTCACTCAGAGTCAGATTATAATATTTATTCAGAATCAAAGTATAATATTTACTTTCATTCTGATAATAATATTTACTCAGTATCAGGTCATAATATTTATTGTGATATTAATATTTATTCGGATAATAATATTTAATTTTATTCTGATAGTAATATTTAATATTATTCTGATAATAATATTTATTTGGATAATAATATGTAATTTTATTCTGATAATAATATTTACTCAGAATCAGATTATAATATTTATTCTGATAATAACATTTACTCAGAACCAGATTATATTATTTTTTTCTGATAATAACATATACTCAAAATCAGAAGAGAATATTTATTCTGATAATAATATTTACTTTGATGATAATATTTAATTTTATTTTGATAATAATCTTTATTCTGATAATAATAGTTAATTTTATCCTGATAATAATATTTACTCAGAATCAGATTATAATATTTATTCTGATAATAGTGTTTATTCTGATAATAATGTTTATTGTGATAATAATATTTAATTTTATTCTGATAATAATATTTATTCTGATAATATTAATTCAGAATCAGATTATTATATTTATTCTGATAATAATATTTATTCTGATAATATTTACTCAGAATCAGATTATAATATTTATTCTGATAATAATATTTATTCAGAATAATGTTTATTTTATTCTGATAATAATATTTACTCAGAATAATATTTACTTAAAATCTGATAATCGTATTTAATTGTATTCTGATAATAATATTTATTCTGATAATAATATTTAATTTTATTCTAATAATAATATTTACTCTGAATCAGATTATAATATTTATTCTGATAATAATATTTAATTTTATTCTGATAATAATATTTATTCTGATAATATTTATTCAGGATCATGTTATAATGTTTATTCTGATAATAATATTTATTCTGATAATAATATTTAATTTTATTCTGATAGTAAAATTTATTCTGATAATAATATTTATTCTGATAATATTTACTCGGAATCAGACTACAAGATTTAATTTTATTCTGATAATAATATTTACTCAGAATCAGATGATAATATTTATTCTGATAATAATATTTATTTAGAATAATGTTTATTTTTATTCGGATGATAATATTTACTCAGAATAATATTTACTCACAATCTGATAATAATATTTAATTTTATTCTGATAATAATATTTATTCAGAATCAGATTATTATATTTATTCTGAGAATATTATTTACCCATAATCAGATTATAGTAATATTTACTCAGAATCAGATTATAATAATATTTACAGAATCAGATTATAATTTGAGAAATTCATCGTGCAGAATCTCGCCACGAAGAGATGAAAAATCTTGCGCGACACCTTTGGTGTGAATATACCGATGAGACTGAAAAATTACTGAATAATTGTTTTACCGTTCCATCAGTTGCTGCACACTTTGCTCAGGAGAAAAATTCACGGTCGCCGACAAGATCGGGTTTTTTTGAAGATGTCCAGCGAAGTTGTATCGAATACGGACACAGCCGATTATGGAATACTAAATACGATTATAGCAATGTTATCTCGTTTGATAAGGCAGCATGTTATCCTGGAAGTTTACTTGGATACTGAGAGTGTTCTGAATACATCAAGAGATTTGGACAACCAAAACACGAGATGACCAGATTTGCGATAAATGGTCCCTTACCAGATTTTGATTTAACTGGATTCTCCTGTATAGAGTCATTCGAGTTTGCACCGAGAAACCTTCATCCGATTGTTTATGCGTGGTTTGGAAGACGTTTTTCAGAAAAGTGTTGGGCTCCGGTAGTTTTATTGCGGTACATGCTTGATGTAGCAATATTGATATCGTTGAAAGTAAATGAAGCAATTATATCATATCGTCCGCAGAAACAAGTTTGGTTGCCACAACAAAAGAAATATTCCGATGCGGAAAATCCTGATGTGATTGATTATGAAGAAAAAGTTGCAAAGGGTCTCGGCAGAAAAATAATCGGTAAATTTACTCAGGGTAGTTCATGTGATCATAAACGACATTGTACAAGATTAATTATGGACGATGCTGAACTCGATTTTATAATTGCTGATACAACAGAGAAAGGCACATTTATAAGCCGGAATAATGCTTACTTATCAGACGGAACTAAATTAGGTACAATTATGAGCTATACCGATGGCGACTCACCGCAGTTTACTCATTTAAGATCTTCATGCTCGCATACGTTTTGGTAAATTTATCATCGATGATAAACAGATTTCCTGATACCGCATTTAGAGTCGCCACAGATTCATTTTATACAAATAAAAAATACGCAAAATTACTAGAACAATTACATATCAGCGCTGATGCATCATGGGGTGAATGGAGAATAAAATGAGAAAAGATACATAGTTATTCTGAATCTTCCAAAGTCAAAATCAAAGAGACATATTACAAGAATAAACAAATTTCACAATTGTCGCTGTTGCCATCGGTGTATGATCCTGTGGCCAGACATAAAACCGTTTATCTCAATGGGCCTGGAGTTTCTGGTAAAACAACACGTGCGATTGAATTATTTAAAAATTCTGATATGATTGTTTTGACACCAACATATAGACTCGCCAGAGAAGTGAGTAAACGTAAAGTAAAATCTCAAACTTATCATATTTTCTTTAGATGGTGCGGAGACGCATTGACTTCACAACGAATGTGTGAAAAATATATTCCCAAGATCATTATTTGGGATGAAGTATGCACCGTATCGCTGGAAGCATTAAAAATGTTTCTTGATTGGTTATTGACAAAAAAATATTGCTGTGATAATGTGTGGCGATCATGGTCAAAAACCATCCTTTGTTGGATCACCTCCGCATTAATGGCTGGAAACATTCGTAGATTATTATGAGGAGATAACCGATGACCATAAAGCTATTGATGAACCACTGAAAGAATTTAAAAAGTTAATTAGGCTGCAGCCAGATAAGATTCAATGTGAAATAATGCGTTAAGTAATTCTAGAAACTCCGATGAGTGATTTTTGTAATTTATGGAGGCCTGCTGATTTGATAGTTGCAAGTAGAAAGATAGTTCGTGATACACTTCAACAACAATTATTTCTGTTACATAAAGAAAAATTTTCAAATCAACCTGTACCATTATGTTATCGCCCAGCAGAGACTCGACGCAGAATATTGAACTTGAGATTCCAGGAACCTTGGCAGAGTCAAGGAAACAAAATCATGTATTAAATGATATTGTTTTAGTTCCTGTGAGTGCTGTTGAGAGCGCATTAACGATGGACAAATCTCCGTTGTCACTAGGATACGCTATAACGATTCATTCGTCACAAGGATTAACTATTTCGGATACAAATATTTGGATTATGGATGATCGTATTGAATGGTCAATCTTAGTTTACCTCGCAGTGTCTCGATTCAGAAGAACATCTCAACTGCGGAGGGTTATCATGGATTGCATAATAACCGAAGAAATCACTGATGATGTTAATAACGACTTCGTCGTCATCAAGAAAAAATTAGCGAGTTATAAACAATGTGACAAAAAAATAAACGCGACTTTGATCTCGATGCTGAATTTATTATGACATTAAAGCAACTGCAGAATAATCACTGTGCGAATTGTAACGCAGTAATGTTGTGGCAGTATTCGAATAATAATACAAGACGATTCACCGTGGATAGAGTTAATAGTAGTCTTGGTCACACACGGGAAAATGTGATGTTGACCTGTCTTGGGTGTAATCGACGTCGGGGCGCCAGTTTACAAAAGTGAACGCGGTGGTAATTGTGTGTCTTCAGGAATTGTATTTGTTCAATTACAAATCCACTCTGAGGAGCAGTTGAATCTAGTCTGTAGATTGCAGGTCTACCCGTGGATCTTACCACGCTGGAAATTTTATGTGTGGTCACACTCCAAATAGGATCAGTTGCTCTTCTTTTTTTTACCACCTTCAAGTTCACCAGGTTCATAAAAATATCTTACAGTCACATTACCTAGTACTATTGCCTGATCGCGATGAATTGCGGTGTGTCCTCGTCTGATTTTAACGTTATGTTTTTTCATCAGAGATGATACTGCACCAAAAAAGTCTTTGCCAGGATCAACCTGTAGTAGTTGTGGCCATTGTAGACCACCACGTTGATAAATTCGTTCAAACGCAGATGCAACTTGAGTTGCTGTTTTTGTTGATAAGGGTTCTGCTTCTTTATATCTACTTGCAACGTCAACAACATTTAACGCGTATTTGTTTGTGCGTAATTGACTTCTACCAATTTTAATGGTATCGTGTGGTAAAAACAAAATATCTGCTTGATGAACTTCATTGGGAGTACTGACATTAAAATATGAGTACTGAATTTTTTTAGGTGGTGGCAAATAAATTTGCCATATTGCCTGTCGTGCTAACCAATTTGCAGCAACAGATCGTGAGACACCTGCTGCATCAGCAAGTTTGCTAATCTCTGCTCTACCCTTCCAACATCCTCTTGGACTATAATAAATCGATTCCATTATTATCATAATAATCGGTTGGTTAATTGCCAGCCCCTAATACTAGTTTACCTTTCATCGCAGATTGTACTAGGAAACTAGCAAGTTTTTCTCTGATAGATTTATTTTTTATGGAATTTAATGCGTGAATCAACTTCACATCTGCGATATGTCGTTGTTGTAAATCTTTATTTTTTATATGCAACATCATGAATGTGGCAAGCCTGATCAATCGCATTTATTGGATACTCTCCAGATCTTGGTTGATCTCGTTTGTCAAGTCGGATACCAAGTCGAGTTCCAGGACCACAATAATTATATCCAGGAATATGTTTTAGCCCATGGAGTTCCTGGTAATTTCCTAATGAAGCAGCGATATCTCCACTTGTCTTCGCTGATTTGTCGGAGATAAATTTGTATTATTTTGTACCACATTTCACACACTTACCTGTAAGTGCACGCTTTTTATTTTTTGTTATTATTATTGTTAATCCACTTGTGGGGGTGGGTGCTCTGCATCGAACACAATATAAATCCATATAATTATTATATTTGTATAACATGGATATCATTGATTTTTGAGCAACACGAAAGCAAGAACCTGTAAAGCATCATCCAGTGCTACCAAATTTTATCAGTTGTATAATAATAGGGCCATCTGGGTCTGGAAAAACACAATTATTACTTAATCTGATAATGAGATGTCTCAAGAGGGATAGGTTATATTTAGTGGCACCATCCGAAGATGATCAACGATGTTATGAAGTACTTAAAGATTTTAAAGAAAACGCAAAGTCGTTGTATGAAGACGATGACGGTGAGGGTGTTGTTAATTTTATTACCGATATTGATGAGGCCCTATCTGTAGATGAACTTGATGGACGAATTAATAATCTCGTAGTATTCGATGATATAATGCTGGACAAACAATCAAATCCAGCTCGGATATTTTCCAGAGGCAGACATAAAAACATAGATGTGATTTATGTTACTCAGCAATATACGCAAATACCTAAAGTGTTCAGAGACAATTGTAATATTTTAGTTGTGTTTAATGGAGTAGATAATTATACTTTGCAAATATTTATTATACTTGGTGTTCAAGGGATATGGATATAATTAAGTTTAAAAATTTCTTTTCAAAAGCGCAAGCTACCCCACACGGATTTATAACGATAAATTTACATGACCCTCGGTCACGATGTCGTATAGGTCTTGATAAAATATCTGGTTGTTACCACAGCAGCAGAGAGGGTGACGACCAACAGTAAGTGACCGGCGAGTAAACAAACACGCCATAAGAATGAAAACAAGCGCGAAAATAAAGTAACAGACTGAACTAACCCAATTTAGAGGGACTCTCGATCGGTTAGAGGCTTTGGTTTGGTGTTATTGACCTTGTATTTTCATTTTTGTAGAAAGCTTTAGTTTTCGTAAATAAGGTCACCAGCAAAATGGTCTGTTCACCCTCTCTGCTGCTTTTTATCAGCAAGATCTCGAATATCAGTACAATGCCTTTCACAGTGTGTCCGCGTTAGCGTAAGCTTAATCATCCCACTTTAGTTACAGTTTTTAGATTACAGCTTATACAAATCTTAACATGCATATAGCAAGTTCACCTACTATGAAATAATTTAGAGGGGGAGGGTGGGATTTTCTTTTGAGCTTGGATATTTTATTTTATGTCAAGATATATTTTTCAAACAATGTAATGATATAATATGCTGTTATTTTACTGCAAATCAGCGCACCATATCTTTTTCAGCCATTGACAGACGGGATTATTTTTAAAAAATGTTACAAGCCCCTGTTCCAGAACATTAATTTATTAGTCCTTAATATAATTGCGGTATACCGTGGAAGTATTGCGGTATGGCCAGAAATACCGAAATTAGTTCAAAACTGTTGGTGTTAAAAATCTGTTTGTAGGAGGGGGTCCCCAGGTAGCCGAGTTGTTTAAGGCTTGGGAGAAAGCTTGCCAGTAATTTGCCGTGAGTCAGTGGTTCTTCCAGGTATTAGGACTCTATGGTCTTAAGAAAAGTAAAAGAAAAGAGCGAAAACCAACAAAGTTTAAAAAATTCAACAAATAATTTATTTCCCAAGAATAAAAAGTTAAATTTAAAAAGAACTTAAAGTAATGCGAATTAAATCCCAGATAGTCCAAACAATTCGTCACCAGTCCTAATGAATAATGTTCAAATTAAATTCCAGTGGTATTCCAAAATAGACCCAACGCTGAAGGTGTTGCTGTGCCTGTAATCTTGAATGTAGTAATATACCAATGGCCTGAAGTGTGATGATATGCCAACAGTACTTTGATGTATCACAACAATTTAATTTAAGATATCCTTGTCTGAATTCACTTTTATTCGAAATTAATATTTCTGTCCAATAATTTTATTTAGCACTTTGTAATTCGAGAAAATAATAATCTGAAAAATAATTCAAGCCCAAATCAAAATACTGAACACAACAATACAAATAATTCTGCTTCAATACCTTACAGTACGAATAAATAATTTCTAGATAGACATGATTATAAAGCCCTCTACTCGACCTTGGTCACAATTAACATTTTCTTGAAATACTATCACTTAATGGAATATTCCATTCTAGAACAATCTGTTACTAAAATTATAATACAAAATGTGGTAAACATCAGGTAGGCTAGGTATTTTTATGGGGGAATTCCAAACACCATGACCAAGACCATAATAAATAGGTCTACTTCTCTTGATAATGATCCTAATATTAAACCTACACTCCTTTAAAAATAATAGCTATGCATTATTTGTTTACCAAAATAAAAACATCAACGGTGTCTCTAGTTAGGAACACAGTGAACTTGATTTTGAACATGGTTAAATACAAAATTAAATTACAACTTATACCCAAGGAGTAAAACTAACAAAAAGAAATTAAATATACGTAACACGAGGGTTATCCGAGGCTCTTCGTATACCAAATAGACTGGCCACCATATATAGCCCCTCATATACTCAAAAATGGCATTTAACTCATTTAGCCTGTGACTATGAGAAGCATACATACCGCTTTCCACTGAAACCTGCCTACTAAAATTGAATTTGGTTGTGGAAATGAAATGCAAAAAAAGAAAGGTTTATTACAAGAGACGCCTGGATTAAAGCTATTGGCTAATGCTGAAATAAACCAGCCTCTTTCTTTTGCATTGGGTTCCTGAATACAAGAATACGTTTCTCTGTCAATTTTTTTATTTGCTAAGAAAATATATACATCACATTTCATTAAAATCTCTTCACTTGAACTTGAGGTATTATGTGAGAGTTAAATGGAGTTAAAGTCGTCGTTATTAACAATGATCTTACCCTTCAGGCTACTGATCGATAGGCTACATGCTTTTCTTAGAGAAATATACATAAAAAGTTCATCTATATCAGTCCTATTAACTTCATTTTTGCTGAATTAAATACAGCAGCAAAAACCTATTTTTCGGTAATATTTACCTCAATCAATAGAAATTATTAGAGTGTTTAACTTTGCATTGGAAGAACGGGGTATAATATTTTTTTGACAAAACTATTCTACATCAACAATCACATCCAAGGTATATTGTTGAGATTTAAGAGACATAAAAAAAAAAATTAATGGAAGATTTAAGTTAAATTTTGTTTTCGATTTATGTTGCTGAAATGTTACTGGAGAAATCAACACAGTAAAAAATTTTCTTTGATTTAAATTCATTTAAGTGCAAAACTTCAGAAATGTCCAGACACAAGGAAAGTATCTGTCTCAATTACAATTAAAATTTAAAGAATTAAAAATTTTCATCGAATCATTTATTAGTCTGATTAAATTAGATCTTCACAGTCCTACGTGGAGATCTGATGGACATCAATAAGATTTAATATTCTGTTGACTTTGTAGTTCACCAATGAAACCACAGACCTTAAAGTTTTAAAAGTGACACACATCATTCGGAACATATCATTACTAACGATACCTCACCCTAACACGAATTTGTAATGGTTTATCTGATAGGCTACTAAAATTAAGTAGACTGGGTTTTCCAAAGGTCACTAAAAATGACCTTTAATCAGTGTCTGTTAGATTTCCATGTGGACTCGGATACAAATTATTTTTCTTATATATTCTCTACTATTGTTTCTCAGTACTAAACTTCCCATTGCGTCAAAATCCTAATAAATCATATGTTGATATAAAATACATTCAAAGATGAATTCACGGTGAAGTTCTTCTCCTAGATTATTCGGCATTTCTTTGACAGGCTAGACTGTAGACAAATCAATGTGCAATGGGTCACATATTTTACGTCCGGATCAGAATCAATGCCTCATTACTCAGTATACACTGTCGCCAAAAATGCATACAGACAACCACATCACAGTGCTTATATTACCGTATTTACTGTATATATTGGGACACGATAAAAAAAATTTTTCCTGTCCCAGAACTTATGGTGAAACTTTTTTCACCTAGGTCATATATCCCAAGACTTAAGAAACGAAATGAATTTGTATTGCATTTGTGCTCCCCCTCCCCCATGCACTTTGCAATAAAATAGATAAATAACACGCTTATTTGATAATAAAAAGAAAAAAACTAACCTTGTATTGTTATCATTTATTCCTTTTTTTTTCAACATGAGCATTAAAGAATAAAATATATCCACGAAATCCTTATATGTAGCGTAGGCTTCCTTACTGTAGCGTGTATCGCTTATGTCCAATAACACACGCCACGTTGTTCATTGACATGAACATTAAGAAACAAATTGTGTGTGGTTGTGCTCAAATGTTTGAATATGTTATCCGACTGAAAACTGGATCCAACAAAATCGAAAACAAGAGGGAAATAATCAACCAATATCTTAAAGACAACTGTCATTCACGCATAACACAGTGTTGGGTGCAAAATAATCAAGAGTGATTTATATCCAGGTCTACTGTATGACAGTATCTCGCAAATAAAAATCATTATTTGAAAGCACATTCACTTGAGAGTAACTGACAATCTTTTCGCCAGCACGGGTTACAAAAGTATCATTACTATTTACCGGCAGACATCAATGCTTCTTTGTATTAATTGTAACTACAGATGCCAAGCACATCGAAGCCCGGGTGATGAATAAACACAACTGACAGCGAGCAGTAAACTCCTTCTTTGAACTTAATGACAGGACATAAAAGACAAAGGTTATTTTTATTACAAAGCAAGCCGACCTCGGAAGATGACTCTGGACACTCTGAAGCCGTTGCTTATAAAGGATATCAATACAAAGGTTATTTTATTGCAAAGCAAACTGACCTCGGAAGCCGACTATGGATTCTTTTAAGTCTGCCTATTTTTGTTTAAAATATACAAAGACGGCCGAGATATGGAA
Source organism: Megalonaias nervosa (assembly GCA_016617855.1). NCBI lineage: Eukaryota > Metazoa > Mollusca > Bivalvia > Unionida > Unionidae > Megalonaias > Megalonaias nervosa. The sequence goes on along the minus strand of JAECUM010018080.1, from coordinate 4,329 downwards.
GCTAACTTTGGTTCCTTTTCACCGGTATTCACGAGAAGTTTGAAAATAAATTGAAACACTGGAACAATTTTTAAAGTGACACAAAATAGTGCTTCGTGCACGGACATCGATGACCCAGCGTCTCCCAGAAAATTTGGAGAAAATAAAATCGTGTGATGAATTAGTGAAGGCAAGAAGAGAAGCAGATGATTTCGCCGACAATATGATCATTAACATGGATGAAATTCTAGTGTACTTTGATCGCATTCCTGGATGGACTGACGATAAGATGGGGGTCAAAAGTGTGAGAATTAGCAAGACTGGTGCAGATTTGAAAAAAATCGGACTTTAGTCCTTGCAGTTTCCGCTTCAGGGGATGTGTTGCCTCTAAAACATTTTCATCATATGAGACAGCTAAAAACAAATTATTCACGTAAAGAAAGAATGGATCGCCCGTATGCAGGAGAAGGGTTGTGTTGATAAGATGTTGCTGCAGTAGATTAAAGTTTTATCCGAACTACATAGTTTTATAATTTTCAAAATAACATTTCAGTTAGAATGCATTTTCCGAGACGTAATTTTTGAATGATTTAAAAGGTGTCCCACAATTGACGACTAGTAAAAAACGACGTGTCCCAGAACATACAGTGCACAAAAAATTACTTTTAAAATTAATTTATGGTATCCCAACATATACGGTAAATACGGGTATAAAGAATAAACTATTACCTTTAAATCATTACCACGTATTTCTAAATCTAACTCTTGCATCACCACCAAAAAGGAGAGAAGAAGAAAAGGTTCAAAAATAGAAGGCTACATTCGAGGGTACTGAACCGGAAGTATTAATTGTGACCCGAGTCCATGTGGGACTGTGGAGATCCGATTTTATTCAGATTGAATAAATCATTTTTATCCCTTCTGTTGCTAACACTATTCAAATTATTATGCAAATGCATATTACTATTTACTTCAAATTTACATGAAAGCTTATTTCATTTGGGATTATTGAACATTTAAAATTTGGATGGAAGCTTCTTTTAATTGGGGTTATTGAACATTTAAAATTTACATGGAAGCTTATTTTAATTGGGATTATTGAACGTTTAAATTTCTTTTACATGGAAGCTTATTTTAATTGGGGTTATTTGAACATTTAAAAAACTTGCATGGAAGCTTATTTTAATTGGGGTTATTTGAACATTTAAAAAACTTGCATGGAAGCTTATTTTAATTGAGGTTATTGAACATTTGTATCTTTATAAGCACAATATGCGTAATATCTTGTGTGACAGCATCAGAACTTTATATGTTTGGAGAAGTTAACCTCGATTTAACGGGGTTTTTTTACTCTTTAATATCTCGCAAGTTTTAGCTGATTTTGACAAAACTTTTAATGGTGTCATGTCAAGAGGTTCTCTTTCTTTTTTGTACTCATTTATATTTAAACTTCAGTTTCACTTTAAATTATTGCGCAGGCATGAACAACAATACCACGACCGCGATCGTCGCCTTACTCATCCCGTATTTTATATATTTCTTCCTTGTTGTGAAGCGAAACACATACAAAGTCAATCTTAACAAAAAACCATCCACTGGAATTGAAGTTATTGTGTGGAATATAAATTTTACTTTTTGGGACGGGGCGTGGTTGGGGTGTTTCTTTTGGAACCGTTACTTGGACCTTCAAATATAGTAAACCCCAAATCAATTGGGGTTATTTGAACATTTAAAATTTGCATGGAAGCTTATTTTAATTGGGGTTATTGAACATTTAAAATTTGCATGGAAGCTTGTTTTAATTGTTGCTATTGAACATTTAAAATTTGCACGGAAGCTTGTTTTAATTGGGGTTATTGAACATTTAAATTTCTTTTACATGGAAGCTTATTTTAATTTGGGCTATTGAACATTTGTATCTTTATAAACACAATATGCGTAATATCTTGTGTGACAGCATCAGAACTTTATATGTTTGGAGAAGTTAACCTCGATTTAACGGTTTTTTTTTACTCTTTAATATCTCGCAAGTCCTTAAATGATTTTGCAAAACTTTCAATGGTGTTATGTTAAGAGGTTCTCTTTCTGTTTTTTTACTCATTTATATTTAAAATTCAGTTTCACTTTAAATTATTGCGCAGGCATGAAAAACAATAACACCGACCGCGATCACCGCTTTACTCATCCCGTATTTTATATATTTCTTCCTTGTTGTGAAGCGAAACACATACAAAGTCAATCTTAACAAAAACCATCCACTGGAATTGAAGTTATTGTGCGGAAATTAAATTTTACTTTTGGGCGGGGCGTGGGTGCTGTGTTTCTTTTGGAACAGTTACTTTGACCTTCAAATATAGTAAACCCCAAATCAATAATCCTCTTCTTTGATTTAGAAAAAAATTACTAAATTTGCATCAAATCCGCCACCGCATCTTTAAGTCATTGTCTGGAAACCAATACGGAAGACGCCCCAAATCCGAACCCTGTCTGCGTGGATTACAGTATCTGCTCGATATATGTGGGTATGTGAGAAAGCTTGTCAATAGCTTCTTGTGTGTCGGTGGGTCTTCCAACGTGGGTATGTGATTAAGCTTGCCAGTAGCTCCCAGTATATCGGTGGATGTTTCCAACGTGGGCATGTGGGAAGCTTGCCAGTAGCTTCCCGTGTTTCCGTGTGTTGTTCCCGTTGTTTTCTTGGTTTCTTCATCCATCAAATATACTGGGTGCCTAATATAGCCTATCATGTGCTGAAATAAATGTTTTTACCTACCCACTCCCGCCCCCACCAAATCAGCCTTCCTGCCAGAACGGATATCATTAAACTATAATATTCCTGAACTTTCATCGAAGGTTTATTAAAAAAAAAAAATGCGAAACAAGAGAATTAAAATAAGGAAATAATTCTAAAAAAAATCCGAACTGACCCCGTGAGGTCAGTTCAAATAATAGTAGTATGTTGTATTTATTAAACAGTATGTGCATTAATATAAAGAAATCAGGCAGCGACCTTCTTCACGCTGTCTCTGTTTAGGTGGACAATTCGAATACTTGCAGAATAAAATCAGAACTTACTGAGAGGATCGTGGGTGGTTTTTCACGTTCCACGCGTGCAATAATATACCCGTTCCACATTTACGTATCACTTTCAACGATATTCAAGTGCTACCATATAGAATGAACATAGGCACTATATGAAGTCTGAAATTGTAATTGTATTGAGTCATCAGTGTAACAATGCAAAATTGTTAAAGAACAGTTCAAAAACATGATCACTAGCTTTTACGTTTACAATAGTTTTATCATACATTAGGTGGCCCTAGTCTGAACTTGCAATATTCTTGAATTTGCTATCGGATGACTACGACAGCAATTATGGTGTGTATATGAAATCAGCACTCTACTCCATCAATGACTCTCGAGTTTATTCTTCACTGAGGGCTTAGCTTCTATAACAAGTACAATTTGACATTATGCATTGCATTGGTCCGTTATTTCAAACAACAACACCAATAATACCGAATATTATCAGCATTTTGGGACTTTTTCATACAAAATAGTTGCTATTTTTCCAATTGATGTATTTCATTACTGAATAATTCTAAACTGGAAAGAAAATTCACAAGCATCTAACGTCTATAAAGCATATAATCCTTATTCGTCAAAATATAAGAGGATTTTATGTGTTGCTATATTTAATTCAGGAAAATTGTGTTTGCTAATTTATGGAAAATATTTTCAATTTCTTCATGAATTATATGTGTAGGTCCGGTAAACTGTCTTCCATGCGTTAGGAAGGTATTATCGCATGTTTTCCAAAACGAGACTGACCCCCAAAAATTCTGAAAAACTGAAGACCCTTCTCTCTCGTATATGTTTCGTACAAAATATCTACATCGTGTATAATAAATCGTTTTAAAATTGTTCTTATTAATAGTATTGTTTAAGATCAACAAACTTTCATTAAAGATATGTATCTGGAGAAAATATCACCACTATGACTATATGCTTTACAAATAAAACTTAAACGATCAGGGTTTATTCTGCAGTTAGACGTTGAGAAAGCATTTGATGATTTAGATAAAATAAAAAATAAAAAATATTTGGGTTTCCTCTTTATGTTCCCTTTGGATGGTGATTAAGGTTTACTCTGATAGCTCGTCTTTGCGAGGGTGTATTTCCATTTTACCCATCTGAAGGGCAACTCTTAATTTTAATACACGTATTTTGAAAAAAACTTTGGATGCACATCTGGGTGAAGTTTGCCTCAAAATAAAACTGGGGCAAATTATCTACTTATTTAGGTTTTTTGAAACATCGCTTAAAATCGTGCATAGACATTAGTTCTGGCAT
>JAECUM010018078.1:0-24680 GCA_016617855.1 Megalonaias nervosa | reverse complement strand
ATCACACCAGTTGATAAGTCTTCATTATGTTCTCTTTCTCTTCTACTTTGTTTTTGGTGCTTTGTCTTCCCTGCGTAGAATGAGCTTGAACACATGATACAAATAAGATTTAAATATTCTAAACTGGAACGTTTACTTGTAAAAGATTGCACGTTTATATCACGGCTGCTACACTAAAAATGTGATAACATGTATGACTGCTTTGCATCAAAATCTCACAGATAAAACAAACAAATGATATACAGTGGATATATGTCTTCATTTTGAGACCATAATTGAAAGAACTACAAAGTCGATTAAACATTTTTCAAAATTAACAATAGGATGTATTATCGACAAAATCATCAACATTATTATGCCACTAAGGTTCACTGATAGTTGCCAGTATTTGATTCTCATTTCTGTTTATATTTTCGATAAGAAATGGGACGGATATTTTCTACAAATTATCACATAAAATTGCATACGGTATCGAAAATAGGATGGTGATTGGAACTGACAAATAAGCACTCGCTGAATGGACCGAATATCGTTGTAAAAATATGTTTGAATAGACATTGTAATAAGAAAATGAGATGGTAGGAAAGATAACTCTACATTACACAATTTTGACAAGAGGTTGCAGAGTTATCACGCTTATTTCATATACTGTCAATCGAAAAACAGTTAAATATCTACTCTTTTCGAGCACCTACCGTTTACGATAACTTGTTTTAGTTTCTACATTTTCTTTTCTCCAGAACCTGGAAATAATTATTTTGTACCATCAAAGCATACATCTACTGTTTCATTCTTGTACAGGAACATAAATTCATCTATATGAATACGGAAAAACCAACAATCGTTGTTTTACTGATATTTGTCTACAATTCCAGTGTTTGATGATCATCTAGTTTTATCTAATTGTACACTTTCCATAAGGAATAGGACAGGGTATTTGAACTCAGGGTGATTCCAAATTACATATGGTTTCAAAAACATCATGGAGGAGTTGAAGCGAGATGTAGGCGTTAATGTCTCTATTTCTTTGTGTGCAGTGCATTCATTTCATGGATCACATGGTTGTAAGATTGTAAGATATGCCATGGATCACATGGTTGTAAGATAGCAACAGTGTAAGAAAGATAACTCTAAACTTAGAAAGAGTGACCAGGGTTCAAAGAGTTATGGCTCATATTTCAAATATGGTCGAGTATTACTTCACAAGGTGCTCTTTTCAAGCACTTATCATTAACAGGCAGTTTGATGCTTCCGAATTTAATAAACCTAGCAATAATTCTTTCCTCAAATCAAAAGCACTCAACTGTCGTCTGTTATGTTATTCATGAATACGTCTGTTTGGATAGTGTGCATATGTAAATGGTCCATTATTTGAAAGTGAATTTCCACGTAAACTTTATTAAGGTTGGTATTTTGGTGACAATCCAAAACTCATCGGATGTTTTTCTCGGTGTATTAGCTTATAATCATAAATGTGGTTAAAGTTTTGGTTCACCCCATGAAAAAAAATTCAGAATATTAAACCTATGTTAAGCAGTCATATGAATTCTGAAGCCACTTTTCTCAGCTTTAAACGGCCTTTGACTTTAAATTGTCGTTATTCACCTTAATCACTATCATTAAACCCCAATAGGATCTCCTGTTTTATATGAAGCAGCAATATTTCTTTTTTCATTCTCATCTTCACTAAAATTGACAGTGAGAGAAAGAGCCAGTGCGTTTGCTTTGGCGTTGGTGATAGCAAAGATGGTGATAGATATGATGATGATGGTTTATTCCTTAGGTTCTGTAAATACATTTCGACTTCAACAATTAAGTGCACGGAGATGAAACGGCGTTAAAGGCGTTACCGTATTGAAGACTATATGCATATTCAAATGATAAATCGCTTTAAACAAATAAGTGGCATCATATTTAAATTAACAAATTTGAAACAAAGTCATCTCATCTACATATTCGATAGCCAATGTTTCGATATGTTAACCCTATCTATACCTTGGCGGATCGAGCAGATATTTTAGAGCTTTCTTCTTGCGACATCGATTGGATTGCATGAGTTGCCTCCTTTAGTATGTAATGCGAACTAACCAATAGTGTGTAAGGCAATTGACGTTTTAAATTTAACACCGAAAGTATGACTACATAGCAGAGAGAAAATTTCACGGGTTTATTTGATTCAAAAGTATTTGTGTGAACACGGACTGGCAGTGGAAAAATGCTTATTTATCAGTCCATTCAAGTTGTGTGTTTCCCTTGTCTCGATCATGTAGGAACTCTGTTCAAATTTGAGTCACTTAATTTTGATTGGATGCGGTGGCTTGCAATAAGGTAGGATATAAGATGTGGGAAAATATTTGCTAAATGTATGGTAGCCTGAGACTGAGTATTTAGGTTCACTGATAATTATTTACACTGGTTTTCATTCTTGTTTACTTAACAGTAGTCTTTAGCTCTTGTGCAGTTTGGCCACAGCTGACTAGAATATGAAAGAGGGAACGTCCTGTGGGGAAAAAGGCACATCATTGGAGAAACGGCGCGTCCTTTAAGAATTTCATGCGTATTGGACCCCGAAGATTGGACAATATTTAGTGAAAACGAGGCTTAAACAATGCCGTGGAAACAACTTGCGATTTTAGGTCCCTATCTCTCTATTTATTTAATCGACCTCCCTAATGGCTTTTCAAAAGTAAACAGTTAGGCAAAACAAGCACATTACTCCCAGACTTCCCAAGCTAGTTAGCAGCAGTTGTTCCGATCGGCGGCATAGATCTACGACTGTATAGGCAGACTCTATACCAGCATTAAGAGTAGGATTACAAATGGTGTGGAAATATATTATGGATGCAGATCTACCATCTATTGATGTTGTTGTGTTCTACCAAACTAAATTAGCCGTTGTCATCTATATAATGTCAATGGAAGATCACAAATTCACAGTGGAAGAAAAGACGCTAAAATATTCGATGATACAAGTGTGCATATTTGTACTTGATGAATATGTTCCTCGTTCTGGTTCTCGGCATAAGAAAGAGGCCCTCATAAAGCTCGCATGCCGATTATAACTCAAACTACAATCTATTTCGCAATGCTCCAAGAACCACTATTAGATAAAAACAGTGACACTGCAAGTGTGCTAAACAAAGAATATCTTTACCAACATACACCAAAGTCATCGGACATGTACTTTATTCGTACAGTCCGCGTAAAAGCTTTGTTCGCCAGAGACTACAGATTCACCCTACAAATAGTCAACTGTTTAGGGCATTTTTACACGAGGCCAAATAATTCCTTTAGGTATTATTCCTGCAGAATTTGTTGTTCTTACGCTGCTCGGTAGTCTTTATCCGCTAACATTGTAACTTCGTCCGGTGCTATCTCTTTTTGGTGTCCAGATGGTTCGAGTTTGTCTAGTTTATTTATTCCGTGTACCCCCATAGTGTGGTGGTCGCTGAGCATTGCCATCATTTGGGGTCAAAACATATTTTATTGAGGCTCTATCCACAGAAGCAATGCCTAAGATCGGCACGTACAACTTACCTCAATATACCTATGGCCTTTCGTATTTAATGAATTTGTAGTCATGATGGAGTAAATTCTGGGGTGGTAGCCAGCTTGCACGTTTATGGGATTTCTGCTGAATTCGTCAATAAACTATTCAATAACCTTCTGGCGTTGCTTCGGAGAAAATGTAATTTCGGATAGTTGTGGTGTAATATATATGTGCGTCATCCCCAATATCCCCGTATCTTCCATTTAAATGCAAAGCAGCATTGCGCTCTTTTATATGATTCAAGCAAAAGTCACAAGGAAGCTGCTTTACTGAAAACTCAATCCCCTCATAGTTTCGTTCTTTCAGACGGTACTTCCCTGTCCTGTCAGCACTGTTGTTTGCCTGGAATAAAGCCCACAGAATAGCCCAGTTGTCCTCATTCTTAACACTGATAATACAGATCAGTCCTCCGATATTTTGACACGAGAAGGTCTAGCTCTACACACATCAAAATGTGTCATTCATACACATATCATTCCGACATGATAGCCATCGCAGTCGTAAGCAACTATTCATGTTATGTTCATTTTACTCCCCCGTCACTGCAATAGTTAGCAGTAACGAGTAACTAAACATTACACTGAACTCATCTTTAAGTATCAAGTGTAGTAAACCAGGGCAATTTTAAAGTTTTATAGGTTATTTTGTGTTTGGTTCTTTTTCTTCTGCGCATTATAGGCTTGGGGATTCATAACATGGACAAATAATGAAAGAATTAAATATTCTGAGTGGGACGTTAATTTGCAAAATCTTTCAAGTTCATATAATGGCCTCTACATTAAAGATGTGATAATAAGTAAAACAACTTGCACGATAATTCCAAGAGCAAAAAAGAAGTTACATAAAATCGGTAGATTTCGTCAGTTGAAGGACATATGTTGAAAGAAGGCAAATTTGTTCAAATACGATTAAAAATTAGCAATAGGGTACATTATTGGCCAAATCATCAATATTGTTTTGGAACTACGTTTCGCAGATAGTTGCCTACAGTTCCATTGTTTTGATGGTCATCAGTTCTTATACTTTCAAGAAGAAATGGGGCATACCTTTTCTATTAACGATCATATCAAACTTTACATACTATATCTAAAGTTGGATGGGAATTGGAAGTGATAAAATCGCTATATCATTTGGAGTCTCTGCATTGCTTGCGTACCTGTTAAAAGAACAGTTTGAATCGACATTGTTATAAGGAAAGTAACGGTTAAGAAAGATAATTCTAAATTAATCAAGACGGACTTGCGTTCACAGACACAACTCTCCTCTCCAAAAATGTCAAAACATAATTAAATATTTGCCCTATTCAAACACTGACCGGTAACTATCAGTTGTTATTATTTCAATGGAGTATCCGTATTGTTTTGGATTCAGAATCTTATGAATATAACAAGAAAGTTTCGTATACACATCATTCAGTTATTAGATAATTACTACACAAGTATATGAATATGAAACAAATTAACCATATATAACTGGAAAAATCATCAATATCCTAGAGCGCTATGTGTCACTGGTTGTTGCCTATATTTCCACTGTTGATTGTCATTTTGTATATTTGCCATAAGAAATGTGACAGACTGTTTCTACTAATGATATTTCAAGTTTCACAAGGTTTCAAATATGGGACGGAAATTTTAAGTAAGAAATAGGCGCTGAAGTTGCTATAACATTCTGTCACTGAATTCATTATCATGGCTCAATATATCTTATGAATTCATATGGTTATAAGAGAGTAACAGTGTAAGAAAGATAACTCTAAATTGTACAAGATTAATTAGAGTACAGAGAGTTATAGCTCGTGTCTCAAATATTGTCGAATCTTACATAAAATGTTTCGCTTTGCAAGAATTTATCTTAAACAATCATTTTTATTCTTGAGAAATGTATGAACCTAGTAATCATTCTTTCATCCAATAAAAAGCACTCAGCTTTCAGCTTTTATTCCATTCTTACATAGTTCTGTGCGAAAAATGGATAGTAAAGTTTAACTATGTAAAACTGCATGTAGAAATTGTTCACTATTTAAACGTTCATTGCAGGGTGAACTTTATTAAGGTGTGTAATGAGCAGACAATAAAGAAATAAAGCGTATATATTTCTCGGAAGTTTTTGTTTCGTCGCATTAAAATGTAATCTAACTATTGAACCTATATAAAGCAACTATCTGCCTTCTGAAGTTACGTTTCTCACTTTCAGAATGTATCAGCTTAAAGGATGTTTGACCATAATTGCCGGTATCACCTTCATTGCTGCCGTTAAACCCCGATCGGACCCACGGTTTTGCAAGCACTGAAAGAAAGAGGAAATTCATTTGTCTTGGCGATGGTAATAATGATAATAATGGCAATGAAGCTGATGATTGTTCGTCCGTAGATTGCTTAAGTGTATTTCGATTGAGCTAATTATGTACACACTGCTCAGTTTAAACAAAAACGTCTTATTGTACATGTTCCAAATAATCCTTAAGCCAGAGTGGCATTTACCGCCTGGAGTTGTTTTCATTAAATGGTCAGTCCTGGTGCAGGTTGTAACTACCTATCGCCCCACGTACGTAAGCAACGACTCGGGATTGCCACTGATCAGTTGTTGGAAGAGTTTTAACTATGTGGCGAATTTAGTATAATAATAACCTCTGTCTGCGTTGAGAAATGAGATCAATCAAGTCGATGTTCTTCCATGGAATAATCAGGTTCTTTGCTCGAAATAAACGATACAATGTAAAGATATATTGTTAATTTATATGAAGTGCTCACGTCATTTCCATGTTCAATGCAAGTTACGCATATTGAATTATTAAAGCGCGTTATGCAAAGAATAGATGTGATCATATTGAAATCTAGAATTTTTAAGCAAATTCAACACAAAGTATGCTTTAAAATAAAATGCGGATTATTACCAGGACTATTACTCGATAGCTGTGGATATTTCAAATGCGGATTATTACCAGGACTATAACCCGATAGCTGTGGATATTTCGTACATTTTAATTGCCATTTATTATTGTAATTTCAGCAAAGGATCTATGCAGTTCACTTAATAGAACAGACATATTCGATCAACATTGATTTGGAATAACTAATACATATATCAGAATGGAAGGAATTAAGGAGGTAATTGGCAACAAAACGGAGATACATTTCTATCTCACATCATTAAAATATCGTATCTGAATGTGAATGAAAAACGATGTTGTGCTTTTACAGTCAGTTTTAAGTAAATGCGTCAAAGAACCATGACACAATACATTCTTGACAAGATGATGTGCAATACTAAATATTTACGTATATTTAGTTTTGGCTCCGTGATACAGAAGTTTCAATTGGCTAGACATATTTCAGTCGCCGAATGAAGCAGAATTAAATCGTAATATTTGTATATGTTTGTCATACGTTTCTCGGACTTTACCTTATACATCTAGCTCCGCAGGTCCCAGGGAAGCCAGGAACGAATAGACTAAGAGCTGAGAAAGTTAATACTGTATTTCAGCGGTGGATGGTACACTCGAGCTTTTTAAAGTATATTTGCTATTCATCGAATATGTACATCGAGGGGTAGCGGATGCCACCTTCATGTCATCTGCAAGATGATTCGTTACCAAATGAAACAATGCATGTGTCTCTATAGTTCTTACCACATAACGCAATAACTTGCAGCAATGTGCTGTATTTCCCATCAACAGTTTTTTCGGTTTTCTTTATCTCATTCGGATTAACCGAAATCTGCGGGTTGCTTACAAACGCAGGTGGATTATTTGCAAAGTATGCACCCCCTGATGCGAGTTCATTTGGTGATTTTGTTAGGACCCAAATATGCGGTTTAAAACATCAAAAAGCTCTAACTAATAGAGGTCGTCTATTTTTGTGATTTCACCAGGGAAGGTGATGGTGACTCGCTCCGTCGACAATTTGAGGTTAATAGTGAGCTTAGGAATCATGGCCTGTAGAATTATATGAGCTTATCAATGCCACAGTGTGCATCAAGAATCAGCATGATTTTAACTGAATCGATAGTATCGTCTTCTAACAGGTGAAATATCTTGCAGTCAAGCCCAGATGAGATTTTCTTCTATCCTGGTTTGTATGGAATATTTGTAAATGCTACTCATGTATGTAAGCCCATGCACTTTACGTGCTTTAGAGCAATAAGCCCAACTACAAGACTGGTGAATATAGGACATTTTCAGCACCTGTACAAGCAAGTGCGACGTGATGGTATCACCACAATCGCTACGCTTTAATAGCGACGCTAAAAGACAATGTCGATGAAGGTTCCAACTACTGCAACGAGGAAAGCAAGCAAAGACATGAAATATTGCTTAATCGTTACATACATGTTGATACATCTAACTCGCTTCAGGACAGATTTATTAACATATATTATCTGCCTAATCTCGTGGCTATCTGGTGGTATGGACAGCTAAGTATCTGGGACAGCAGCCTGTGATATGAAGTTCTCGCAAATTCAAACAATTTTGGTTCTTTAGGTGCTACCACCATTTTTGGCGTTTAAGTTCGTGACAACATGGCGCCAGAAATGGAAGTGTCAGCAATTGTGCGCAGCTTTTATCTGTTTCGTGTGTTCTGCCAAGTGACAACAATTGTCATCGAGACCCAGTGGTCCCTTCTAGGCCAAACTGTGTAGAACATATTTCCAAACAACGACGTGGTTGCTTACTATAGCATTCGGAAGAAAGCTCAAAATGGTGGCAAAGGAACAGCGGAATCAAACGCCTAGGTAAGTTGAGCATAACTACCGTGGTGATGTATTTAACGTCAGCGGCTTGGCAGGAAACAGCCATGTGTTTCTTTTAATGCTGGAACAGTCTCAAGGCTGTACCCAAGACGGAGTAAAACTTCTTATTGACACCGTCTTATGGCATGTTTGGGCAATTTTAATATTGCAAACGGTAATGCTAGCTTGCTATTGCAAACATTAAGTAAGCTAGATTGCGTCCGATAGGGAAGGCCTTTATATTATATTACTGGATGCATCTTAAAGTTGGCACCTATGAAGAACAATACAAATATCTTCGTATAGCGAACGACGACATAGTGTTAGGTACGCATATTGATACTAATTTTGACAAGAATATCCGCAAAGCAGAAAACCACAACAATTCTAACCAAGAAAGTATGAAATAATCGGTTTCGACCATTGCAAGAAAGACATGTCTGTATCGAAAAGCACAGCACCAACGTAAACCTGCATCAAGCCGCTATCTAGGTATCAGGAGAAGCCACCGACAGTGATGATAATTTAACGGCACTAGTTGTGAGTGGTATGACGTTGGTATTAGTGGCGGTCTAGTTTATCTGCCCCAAAACGCCATGTTTTTTCAAGCAGTTCTTTTTTCCTTACTTTCCAGCATATCGATTACTAACAAAAGCAAAGAGCACTAACAGTACCGCAATCAAAAGAACCAAGTGGTTTTTTACTATTGCCAGTTGTCATCACCAAATTCCGCAAGACTGACCCGATACTTCAAAGCATAGGGACATCCGCTTATCTGCCAATGATTGCGGCATTCTGGCCTGTTGCTTTAGATTATTTATTTACCGATTCTTTTCCATTGCCCGAGTTTTGTCTTGGTTTTGGAGATGGGGGTTCAGGTGGAGCAGGAACTATAGGTACTTTGACTGAAGTTGGCGCTATTATTGTGACGCTCCGCCATGAGATGTATCCATAGGTCGTGTCGAGATCTTAGTTTGTAAGCTAAGTGTTCGAAATGTCTTGAACGCGTTAGATAGCAGAAGCATATCGGATTTCAAGTATAAATTTAGTTTATACAATTTGGCAACAAAATAGCTTCTACAATCACTTCGCGTTCTCGGAGCCTTTTGATTTGTTTCACGACGTGGGTTTGCTATAAATAGGTCTCCATATACGGAAGCTCACTTTCCTCAAATCGCACCCAGCTCATCATGTATTCATGTGAGTAAATCTAATCGAAGGCCAACATTGTGCACTGTGTATTGTGATGTGATCCGAAACATCTCCATGGGCGTGTTGACTGCCAGCTTCTCTCTGATGCTCTTCATAATTAAGGCTGTCTACAAACTTCACATGTCTAAACGAAAACGCCATTTATTCTTTTTGTTCGTTTGGGATTACGTTACCGAATCTGTTCAGCTTGTTCCGATGGGTATGCATGATGAAGTGACCATCGTAACCACGAATCATAGTTGTCACCTTCGTTGTTTTCGGGATGAATGCTCAGCATACGGTTACATGAATTATGGGCCGCACCTGCTCACTTCCCAGTAATATGCCAGTGGTATCTCCCTCTGTCGTATCCTAAAGCCTTGCCACATATTTGGCAATATACCGCTTCATACAAATTCATCCAACTTCCCCATGTAATACCGAAATACATTTCAAATTTATTTCAATTCCAGCTTCATGTAGTGAATAAAGCTCGACACAGAGTGTTCACCATACCAAAGCCATATAAAACCTTGTAAGAAATTTTGTGTGCGTTGCTTGTTACTGCGTTATCGGCAGGGCATTCCATAGGCACCTACATTGCCTCAACATCAACATCTATGTTATATAAGATTGGTACCTTGGTGGTTCTAAAAGTATAAGATGTGTTTCTCTCGCTCCGGTAACATCAAGGGATGAGTCTGTTTACCAATAGGCAAGTGTCTCCATTAATCAGTGGACCTGTAAAAGAGAAGAATTGTGCTTCTCTTGGTTCTGTTTGCTTTATATGTATGCCATTTAGAATAGGTCTTTTATCAGGATGTAACGAATCTTTTCAACCTCAGTAACCTACAACAGGTGGATGTTATGCTGCCACATTTTCTTACCAAATTGTTAATGGTAGAAATACGTTGTCCGAAATTTCTTGTTTGTGGCACTCATACTTTTCAACATCGCTCGCCTCTACTGGAAAAACAATCACGTAGCAATTTATTTGTTCCAGGTACTGACGGCATTTACCTCTCCGGTCAGCATTTTTGTCTACCGGACATAAAGACGACAAAATAGCCCGATTAAAAAAACCGGTTGCACGTATTTTTTACGCTGATAACGCAGCTCCGTCCTCTAAAAAGCCGTTGATGTGACTCGTCATGATATAGCTCTACATGCCTGATAATGTGCCATCCAGATCCCTCGCGCATGTTCCTTTCAATGTTCTCAATGATTGTAGCTTTGGATGTATATTAGATATACATAAAGCATGATCGAGTCTAATGTCATCTCAAAATTTCCAGCATGGTAGAAACAAACCTCTTCTAAATGATTGAAGAAGTATGGTGCAGTACAGTTGTGGATTGAAATATGATTGTAAATTTAAAAGGCAATAATGGTCCTGAAATGTAGTCCAAAGAACTGTTTTTGTTTTCTTCTCAGAGTTATGCCCTTTTCTGAAATATCTACAGTCCCATCTTAAATGTCATCTGTACCAGGCAAATGACACTACTTGAAACCCAATTTTTATTTGCAATGTCAAACTCAAATAGGTCCATGTGCATAGCATAATTTTACTGGTACATCTAGACATGTATATTCTAAATATGTTTCTCAAACTGGCTAGTGCTTGTAGATGTTATTTCGACATGATAACCATTGCAATCGTGACAACAACTCTCTTATGTGAGTATTTAGTCAATGTAATAATTGACATCTTGCAATAATTAAACATTGTAACTTCTCTTTAATTATCAATTGTAGCAAAGCACAGGCAATGCACAGTTTTCGTTTCACGTTCGTTAATTCTGGTATGCAGAATGAGCTTGAAAACATGGACAAATAATGAAATAATTAAATATTCTGAACTGGGACGATTTCTTCCAAAATATTGCAAGTTAATATAATAAGTAAGACTACTTTCACGATAAAAATCACAAAAAAATAAAACAAAATAATACAAATTATATACCATAGACTAGTTCCTTCAAATTGGGACCATAAGTTGCTAAAAAGGGCAAAATAGATCAAATATGTGCCAAATTTGACAATAGGATATAGTGTCGGCAAATTCGTCAATATTGTTATGGCACTACGTTTCACTGATAATAGCATTAAATTCCAGTGTTTTGATTGTCATCTCTTTGTTAATATATTCGGTAAGAAATCGCACATACATTTTCTACTAATCATAATATAAAATTACATTAGGTATCGAAAATTGGATGGGGATTGGTAGATACAAACAAACGATAATCTCGCTGTAGCTTTAAAAATCACTGTATTCTTTGCCAGATCGAATATCTCGTTTTCATAGACATGGTTATAAGATAGTAGCAAGTTAAGAAAGATAACTCTAAATTGTACGAGATGGACACGAGTCAACAGAGTTATATCCCATATTTAAGTTACTGATGAGCCTTACTTAAAAGCTTTAATTCCCAAGCAATTAGCATTACATCAGTTGTTGCTTTGTTGGTCCTTTGTTTTCCAAATCTTATGAACCTACTAATAATTGTTTCATACAATCAAAACATTCACCATTTTCATTTTCTTCCGTAAGTCTGAACGATGAATACGAAGATCAGTGCAACAGATAATTTGGGAAAGGTCAATTATTTCAAACTGAATTCCAAAGAAACCTTTATCAAACTGGGAAATAAAGTTGCAGCATTCGAAAAAGCAGTTCTCTGAATATTTGTATAACTTATTACTACAAATGTGACTGTTACGCTTTTCTTTCTTTTAAAAATGTCTATAAGGCGCCCAATATACATTTAAAAGGTAAATGAATAATATGTCAAATGAATAATATGTCTTTATAGGGCTCTGACTTTCTTCTTTGAACTATAGTCTACCACACAGACCACTTGCTATGCAAACACATATCATCAGCGGACATAATATATTGTTTACTCAAAATCCCATGATATGCTAATGAGACCACCTAGTATATAAAAAGCAACCATCTTCGTTATTATTCTGCTGCCATGTGAAATATCTATTTATTCATACATGCTTGCATTTTAGTGTATAAATCTACAGTAATCTTATATAATGACATTTATTTTTAGACGAAGAGAGTACATGTAACAGAGTTTGAGACATGGATCAATGATTAATCGCATATGGAACGTAAGTATTAATATGTGGCGATCTATACCCCTATGGAAATTAACAATTATGCTGTAAGTGTACACACAGATGACTCTCTGGCCCACTATGGGAATGGTAGTGTTAAAAATGTTCATAGCTTTAGCATGTTGATGGCATTGTGGTTCTCTACCAATAACATTAAAGCTGGCAAGAGGTTGAACATGGGTATGGCACTTACGCCAACTTTGGCAAATGTAGTGTTAATTTATACTCTTTTGAATAAATTACGACCCCTCTGGTAAATATAACGATACAAATTTCAGGTAGTGTTCCACATAGATCTTTTCATATGCTACTTAACACAAATATTTTGAGACACTATTCAGCACTTAGTTTTATGTTACTCTCCAATACACATTAGTAGTATCTATTGTTACGTTTATGTAATTTAATTACTGGTGTGTTTGTTTTAAGTTAGTTATTTTATTTTATTTTTGTTTCATTATATTTTATTGTGATAATTTTCACTGGATTTGAATCTTTTTTTGGAAAATTCAGTCTTTTGTTTTGACCTGATTATAACTTAAAAGATTGCTTTATCACTATTTTTAGCTCACCTTGGTTGAGACGTTTGTAAGCACTAAGCGAAAACGATTGGCTATTGCCAAGGTCATGTTCGGACCACGTGTTAGCTAAGTTGTAAACAGCCTTTCTTTTTTATTTATTTTCAGCGTGAGAATCTGAATCTTAGCTAGGGTATTTTGGCATACGTGTAAAATAACATTTTGTTTTACTGCGCTGTTCAAATTAGTGATCACGTAGCCCCGTCACGTGAGCAACCATGTGATCTAAAATCGTAGGTTAAAACAGATGTTTTCTAGTAGATTTAGGCAGTCGTGTTTTACACCTTTAGAACTCAAGGTGTTTTGATGTTGATGCCAGTTTGTTTTGAAGTTCATCTATTTTTTGGGACTTAATTTTATATACTCTGGAAAACACAAGTGCTTTTCTTTATAAAAATTCTGGAACATTATGAATTGTGATTCAACGAGAAACTGTTGCCATCAGTACAACGACCTCATCTGACGTCATCGGCTTCCATATTGGAAGTTTATCTAGATTCGAACCTGGATTCAATTAGAACTGTTTAGTGATGGGACTTATATTTTTCAATTCTAGGCTTAATTTTTGGATTATGTTCACAAACCGTAAGTCCTATTTTATATATTTACCTTGTTTTGTAGGGAAATAAATTATTTCGTTAAATTTACAAAGCTTGTTGACTTCACTCTTTTCTTTTGTTACTTTTGTACAAGCCTACACGTAACAAAAGCAAATTGGGTTCTTGTCCTCGGGATATATGAATTTTGGCTGAAATATTTCAGAAAATTGTTTTTTGAAATTTAAAATTCCCTAGTTTTTAAATCCCAAGTACTATTTTACATTGTGTTTGAAATCTTTAGTAAAAACAACAGGTTTTTTTCACAATGTCATCAAAAGTGGAGACTTTTATTTCTAATCCTACTCAGGAGCAGTTGGATAGTCTGAAAAAAGATGAATTGCGTGAACTAGCCAGAAAATATAATCTTTCAGAGGCAAAATCTTCCTTAACGAAACAAGAAATTAAAAACATTTTGATCCAGTATTTGATAGAAAAGAATGTTTTCGATAAATGTGTTTTGGCTTCGGTCAGTAAGTCTGTATCTGACCGACATAAAAGTAAAGGAATTATTAATGAAATATAAGTTGGAATTGGAGTTAAGAAAGCCCGAGCTTCAGAAAGAGGAGAGAGAAAAACAAATGCAGCTGCAATTGGAAAAAGAAAAAGAACAAATGCATTCACAAGAAGACGGAAAACAAATGTTATTTGAAAAAGAGGAGAGAGAGAAACAATTGCAATTGGAATTTGAGAAAGAGGATAGAGAGAGAGACAGGAAAAGAGAATGATAAAAAAATGAAATTACAATTTGAGAAAGAAGAGAGAGAGAGAGGAGAGAGAAAGATAAACAAATGCAATTAGAAGAAAGAGAGAAAGAAAGACAAATGTAGCTACAGAAAGAACAAATGAACTTACAGATGCAAAAAGAGAAGGATGAAAAGGAATGTCATATTAAAATGAAAAAAATTGACCGGGCAAGTGAAAAGCACATTTCAACTTCACATACAAATTCAAGTTTTGATATTACAATAAATATCAGGTTAGTGCCCCCTTTTAGAGAAAAAGAAGTAGGCAAATATTTTCCTCGTTTTGAAAAAGTTGCTTAAAACTTGAAATGGCCAGGGAAACTTTGGACTCAGTTACTACAATGTGTACTAATTGGTAAAGCTAGTGATATTTACCGTTCACTGTCAGTTCATCAAAGTGCTGACTATGATTTCGTTAAGGAATGCATCTTAAAGGGTTATGAGTTAGTCCCTGTGGCTTATCGGCAAAAATTTAGGAACTATAAAAAAGAAGCTGGACAAACTGATGTCGAATTAGCAAGAGAAAAAAGCAGTTATTTAAGAGATGGTGCTTAGCCAAAAATGTTGAACATGGTTATGAATGTCTCGAACAACTTGTATTACTTGAAGAGTTCAAGAACTGTGTCCATAGCGACATTAAGACTTATCTTGACGAGAGTCAGATTGAAACCTTGGAAAATGCTGCTCGTGCCGCTGATGAGTATTCCTTAACTCATAAAGTTTCTTTTGTAGACAAGTCTTTCAATCAGCAGTCTACTCGTAGAAATGTATTTCAGTCTAATACGACTCCTTCTAAAACTCATACTGGCACAACTTTTAAAAATTAAGCTACTGATATGGTTGATTCAAACTCCTTGTCTCTTTCTACGTGTACCTATTGTACGATAAAAGGACACGTCATTTCTGATTGCTTCAAATTGAAATATAAGCATCAGAAACAAGATAGACGTATCCAAATGCTCTTATTCTAAGAGGTCAAGGTCACGGTCATGTATTGAAAACAATACATTTGTTGCGTATCAAAAACTCCAGTCTGATTTTATTATGGAGAATTATGAACCATTCATGTTGAAGGGTTCTATATCACTCTTGGGTGATTTGGCCAATCCTATCCCTATTAAAATTTTTGAAGGATACAGGAGCTTCTCAGAGTCTTTTATTATCAGATACTTTGCCGTTTTCTGAGAAGTCCTGTTCCAATGAGAGTGTTCTCATTCAGGGAGTAGAGTACGGCTTTGTCAATGTTCCTCTCCATTCTGTAAATTTGTCATCAGACTTAGTTTCAGGACCTGTGACAGTTGGTATAGTGCCTACTTTACCCGTTGATGGCATTCATGTGTTACTAGGCAACGACCTAGCTGGAGACAAGGTTGTGGTTAGTCCACTTGTAACTGACAAGCCTTCTTAGGATCAGAAAATTGATCCTATTGAAAACGAACTCCCTGAGTTATACCCAGCTTGTGCAGTTACTAGGGCTATGGCAAAGAAAGCTCCTGAGAATGATTTTGATAAGGAAAATATTCCTTTAGGTGACACATGTAATGGTCACGCTTTTGATGAGGTCACTTTCACTCCTTGTTTGGATCAATCAAAAGGTATTGATCACAGTGATCCTCTTTTAACTACTCATTCTATTTTATCTAATCAGGGTGACAAACGACAATCACTTTTCGCCGAACAGGAAAAAGATCCCGAAATCTCCTATTTGTTTCAGAGGGCCATTAGTGAAACTGAAGCCAATGAAGTACCTGTCTGTTATTTCATTAAAAATGGAATTCTTATGAGAAAATGGAGACCTCCCTAGGTATCTGCTGGTGAGGAGTGGTCAGTGAACTATGAGATTGTAGTTCCAAAATCTTACAGACAGGAAATACTTAGGTTGTCCCATGAAACTCCTCTGGATGGTCATTTAGGGATTAACAAGACTCATCACCAGATAATGACTCACTTTTATTGGCCAAAAATAAAAGGTGATGTTTGTAAATACTGTAGATCTTGTCATACTTGTCAAATGGTGGGAAAACCTAATCAGAAGATACCTAAGGCTCATCTGCAACCTATTTCTGCATTTGTCGAACCATTTAGCAGAATTATGGTAGATTGTGTTGGTCCCTTACCTAAGACCAAATCAGGCAACCAATATTTGTTGACCATTGTGTGTGCGACAACAAGATTCCCAGTGGCAATTCCTTTGAGGAATATAATAGTAAAACCTTTGAGAAAGCTTTTTACTTCTATTTGGCCTTCCCAAATCTGTCCAATCGGATCAAGGATCAAATTGTATGTCTGGAAGTTTCCAGCTTGTTTTGCTTGAATATAGCACTCAGCAATTGAAGTCAAAAGTTAAATTATGGTTTCACAGAATTTTAATTGAGATAAGGTTTGAGTCTTGTAATAGAGTTCATTCTCTCTTGCTCATTCTTCAAAATTTTCTTTAGATTAGATTTTAAGGCCCTTACAAATTGAAGAAGAAGATGAATGTGTTAAATTATAATGATAGTAATCTGATCTAAATAAATTAATGGAGTAATAGTATATTGAAAGAGATAGCCAGGTAAATCATGCAATTAATTTAGTTGTACCTGTCCCACTCACTGAGGATTTAAGTGAAGGAATTATATCGGACAGAATTGATTTTGGAGCGACAAATCTTCGCAATCCGGAAATTATAAAACATCTGGACCAGTAACGTTTACATTTACAACAAAAGGAAAAGAATGAACGTAAACAGCTATTATTTGAATATGAGCACTTATTTCCAGATATCCCTACGAGAACAAACAAAATTTTTCATGACGTTGAAATTGTGAATTCAAAATCTGTGAAAGAACACCCATACAGGATGAACCCTCTCAAACTAGAATACTTGAAAAAGGAAATTCAGTATTTGATGGAGACTGATTTCATAGATCCCAGTAAAAGTGATTGTAGTTCACCATGTATACTTGTTCCGAAACCAGACAAAATTTTCCGTATGTGCACTGATTATAGGAAGGTGAACAGTGTGACAAAAGCAGATTCATTTCCATTACCAGGAATCGATCACTGTTTTAATAAAATTGGAAATGCCAAGTAAGTCACCAAATTTGACCTTCTGAAAGGATTTTGGAATATTCCACTAACGGAAAGGGCAAAGGATATTTCGGAATTTGTGACTCCATATGGACGCTATCAATATAAAGTAATGCCGTTCGTGAGGACGAGTTCCCCAGGTACCTTTCAACGTATGATGAATATGATTACCTCTGGTCTAGATAATTGTGATGCTTACATCGATGATTTCATCATCTACAACGACACCTGGAATAAACATTTAGCAACGAATCGGAAATTCTTCGACAGACACGCTGATGCAAGTTTGACAATCAATTTATCTAAAAGTGAGTTCTGCCGTGCTTGTGTAACTTTTCTAGGACATATTGTGGGATATGGACAAGTTAAACCTATAGATGCTAAGGTCAAGGCTATATCTGTGCCTGTCAGTAAAAAGCGTCTGGTGGGATTTGTTACGTATGGCTGGATACTATCGGAATTTTTGTTCCAATTTTTCTAATATTGCTGAACTCCTGACAAACTTGTTGAGCAAGAAAAACAAATTTCGTTGGACTGAAAAATGTCAGGAGGCTCTGATAGGTTGAAAACCATACTTAAATGTTCACCAGTTGTTACAGCTCCAAATTTCAGTCAATCTTATAAACTATCTGTTGATGCAAGTGATGATGGGGTTGGAGCAGTATTGATTCAGGAAGATAGAAATGGTGTTAATCATCCAGTATGTCTTTCCTCTAAGAAATTAAATAAGCACAAAAGAAATTACTCAACAGTCGAGAATGAATGTTTGGCTTTAATATTGGCATTATAGCATTTTGAAGTTTACATTAGTTCAGCCCCTTCTCCGATTGTTGTGTTTAGTGATCCATAATATCAAGCAAAAACGTACAAAAGCAACGACTTTCTCAGCATTTCTACTAATCAGTCATCGTAAAGCTAAGACTACATGGCGCATTATATATTTTAATTTGAACTTTGATAAATCAAATCAAACAAACAACTATTAATGATCCTTATTATGAATTGTGTGCTCTCTGTTCTATTTTAATTTTGGTCCGCGCGTTACCTAGGAATAATGAATTAAATGATCAAAAAGACAGTCATCATATATAACTATACTGTAATTCTAGATGAAATGTTAAAATTATTTCCATATTCAAGACTCTCTCTCTCTCTCTCTCTCTCTCTCTCTCTCTCTCTCTGTATATATATATATATATATGTTGCTACATATATATATGGTATATATATATATATATATATATATATATATATATATATATATATATATATATGTGTGTAGAGAGAGAGACCTTTAAAAACATCACGCGTTGTATGTAAAATAAGCGTGATCGCATTGAAATTAATTTGGGACAAATTCAAGTAAGATCTAGTATGTTTTGAGACAAAAGCATGTATCGACTCATAAACAAGAGGAAAATGTAGATATTTTTTGAATTGTATGTGTTTATCTATTGTTCAATTTCATTATGCAATGAAGTGAATATGACAAATTCAGTCGATCAGTTTATGATGTGAATAGCTGTTACAAATACCAAAAGGAAAGAAATAAAGGTGACAAGAGGCAATGAAACAGGGATAGTTTTACATATCATTGTGTCAAATGATAGTATCTGAATGTAGCTGATGAAAATATGTTGCTTTGATGACGATCTAACAAATTACCCGTGTTTTGACTAAGTGACAAACTATTATACTGTTGCAATGTAAAATATCTATTTATTCATACCTACTTGCATTTTGTCAAGATCAATAAGCTGCTAGAATGACATTCTTGTTTTAGACGAAGAGAGTGCATGTAAGTGAATTTGAGACATGTATCAATGATTAATAGAATATGGAATATAGGTACTAATATTTGGCGATCTTTACCGGTATGGAAATTAACATTATGCTGTAAGAATTCTGTCCCCATATGGGAATGGTAGTGATAGAAAGTTTCATGGGTTTAGAATGGAGATGGCATTGTGGTTCCCTATTGTTAATCATAATATTAAAGCTGGCAACAGGTTTAACATGTCTAAAGTACGACCCCAATGGTAAATATAACGTGAAAATTTTCAGATACTGTCCAACATACAGCTTTTTATATACCACTTAATACAAACATTTTGGGATACTTTGCAGCGCTTACTTCTAAATCACTATCCAATACACACTGTTAGATATCCTATCTAGCACCTAAATTTTGACATACGATCCAGGACAAAATTTACTACAGATCATACACATTTTGATAACTACGCCTAACAGACACTCGACTATCTAATATAACAGATAGGCGTCGTTTAAGAAACGCTATGCTTACATATATACAAACATCATATCAGAAAAGGGTGTAAGTGTTAAAGACACACTATGCCCACACGGACGTACTATCACATAGAAGATGGTTAAGGGGTTTTAAATTTGTGTTGCATTGTAAACAAATACATACAAAAATACATAAAAAAGATTTAAATACATATATAGGCAATGTTTTGAGCAGTATCTATCTTTCCAGAGATATCGGTGGACCTAAAAATAATCATTGGTTTTTGCTAACCAAAGAGGGTTAACAAAGTCGGCTTCGTCTCACAGACAGGCCGTTGAGTAAAAACCTCTTCAGGCGTAATTGTCTCTCCAGATACATCTTTCGTTGCCATATCACCGTCATATGGGAGAGGTCGATTGGATTAAGCAGCAAAGTGAACGATGGTGGTTTATTCAACACTGGCATACTGCTTGGTTGGGTTGTATTGAGGATGCATGACAAAATGGGATAATGAGTCTGTGAATATTCATAATCTATGAGCGAATCAAAACGGATTGGAATATTCCGCCATCTAGAACGATTCTAAGTAGTTAATTGAAAGGAGGTTTCTGGACCAAAGACGCTATTTTTCACAGGACAAATACAAATTTTCACGGCTTCTAGATCACCGACCCCTCTACACACGACCCCGAGAAGGCATTGTCAAAGCGACTCATAGTCCGAAGGGATCTACTACTTATGCTAGAATGTCATCGTGAAAAATATATTTGTCATGGAAAATAAGATCTTTGATCCAGTACCTCGAATTATCACTTACTACTATATAGCAAACAAAATTGTTCGACAAATTATTAATAAAATATTGCACAAAATGTATACTTATTCGCCGATTTTTAAATTTTCAACATATGCTATACTAATCGTTAGATAAAATTATAAAACATTTCTTTTTACTTATCCGATTGAAGTCAATCTAAAACCTCTAATCCTCCGGTATCAGGTTCAGTAGATTGTTGATAACCTATGGCAAATGTATTAATTCCATCTTCACAATAACGTTTATCGTCAAAACTACAATGTGCTGAAGTTACAATACATCAGTTTCTATTTTATAAAGATTTGATCTAATGGCCATCATTCTAACATGTTCAACTGTTGCATCAAGTGCGGCTTTATGATCGTCAAATCCCAGAACTTTATCAACTAGATTTTTTAAATACCTTTTGCTCGTGTTTTAACTTTACCGACACCGTTGGTGTCCGTAGCTAGTTTGAGACAATACCTTTGACTTCGTAACCGGCATATTCTGATATTGGAATAAAGTTTGTTTCGTCCGTGAACTTACCAACACCATTCTTATTATTATTACTTTGACATCCGCTACTTTTCGGATAATCTGATATATCAAACAATTCTTTGATGTTATAGATCTCTTGGTCTATATCTTCTGTTTCGATTTCGTACATCAACAAATCAGTACCAGTAAATAACAACTTGGAATTTAGCCAATTTCGTTTAACAAAGTTATGATGAAAATCGTACGTCAACCGCTTTGAGAAATCTAACACATCAGCTCCAACGTTAGTTGGTTTATTAAGTTTAAGATTTGTCTTTCATCGTTGAATCGTCACCAGATTTTCATTAAATATTTTCATATTTACAAACTCGTCAGATGCAACAAGTTCATTACGATGATCTATAGTATTAACAATTTTTATGCTAACTCGTTTTCGGATATTTTCCATAGTCTTTCCAAAGACGCTGTTGTTCATCAACGTAAAGAAATCTTTCTCAAATTCTCTTGTTGCAATTGCTCGGCGATTCCTGTTTGATTCAATATAACCTTTCATTCAATCGGATTGATTGAATTTTAGCCCACGATTAATTTTTCGCAGCACACGTCCCTAGTCGAAAGCTTGTTTCTGATTCTTATAATATATTACGTATCGTAGTAAGCAAATTCGGCACAAGTTTATGAACTTTGCTGTTATTAATATCAGTATAATTTTGTTGTTGCTCCGACAATAAGCTTTAATCGATCAAAACTGATTCTGGACAAAACAGATAGTCGTTGTACAGATCATGAAGCTCAACAGGATAGTCAAGATCAACTTGAACGAAATAACTAACATTAGAATGCGAGCATTCCGCAGATATAGTTTCATCTGTTTAAGAAATTGTTCTACACTTATCCACCGGAAACCACCATATGGCATCGGCTCGGACATTACGTGATCGTAAAGATTGTTAGTGCCGAGATAAATGATAAATATTGTTGGTAGGTCTTTGTTATAACCAATAATATACTTGTTGTTGGCAGTCACATATATTTTGTTATTAGATTTACTCCACCACTGATTCTACGCTCGATAATGCTGAACATATCCGGGTCGGTCAACAATTTTAGTTTTACTTTACAAAACTTTAGAAGCACATCCCAATGTAAACCTGGAGCGGAGTAATACCAAGCTGGATCAAGTCCGTAGCGTTTATAACTGACGTTTCATAAACTTTCAAAAACATCAGCTAGAAGTAAAATTTCGGTCGTCGGATATAAATCATGATAATCACCGAATGTCTGACAATACGATATTTTCCATATCTTTTTAGCATAATCGTATTCGGAATCTGTTATACTTTCCAGATTTATTATAGAATAAAACGCGTCTTTGTCAAGCAATTCTGTTTCATTAAATTTATTTCAATAATCAAGATACTCGTATGGAAAAATTCCTTTTCTAATTAGTAAATTTGATTGATCTCAGAAATGATTTCCTATATTGTCATACCTATTACAACCAAACACAAGTTAACCTAATGAGGCTGCCATAAATTGCAAGTTATCGATGAATCTCAACTTACCTAATGTAACTGACATATACGTCTCAAAATCTGGTGTTGTTGAGTTTCAAAAGTTTTCTTCATTACCAAAAGCTTCAACTATCATGTGTTTATCACAACCTCTGAAATTATGAAAAACGACTAGAAGAAATTCTGGTGCTTAATAGTGTAAGTTACACCTATCATGTGCTTGTCCGCGATAATTTCCGGTTATGTGGCAGTGATGTCTTATTCTATCATCGTCCGGGAACGGACTTTCACAAATATGGCAAACAATTGCAGTTTTAAAATCTTTTTCTTGATTAGTTGTGAGTCATTTCATTTTTGTTGTTTTACTTAACAGAGTTGTAACACGATCTGCTTCGTCGATCAGATTTTTCAAAAGCCAAATTTCTGGATCTTGTCCTCGATAAATTTTAACAGATTTTGATAAACTAGGATCAGCAGCACAAAAAACTTTATAAGTGACACCGAATGACACTGTTACGTGTAGGCTTGTAAATATGTAACAAAAGAAAAGAGTGAAGTCAACAAGCTTTGTAAATTTTAACCAAAAAAAATTATTTCCCTAGAAAACAATGTAAAAATAGGAAATAGGACTTACTCTTTCTGAATATAGTCCAAAATTTAATCCTAAAATTGAAAAATATAAGTCTTATCACTAAACAGTTCTAATTGAATCCAGGCTCGAATCTCGATGAAATTCCAACATGGAAGACGATGACGTCAGATGAATTCGTTGTACTGATGGCAACAAATCCTCGTTGAAACACAATTTATCATGTTCTATTTAGAATTCCAGAATAAATTTCGACTAAACGTCTTTCTCTCAGAATTTTTATAAAGAAAAGCACTTGTGTTGTTTTCTAGAGAATATGAATTATTAAATCCCCCAAAATAGATGAACTTCAGAACAAACTGGCATCACAAATAAAAACTTCTTGAGCCCTCAAGGTTTAAACTACGACTGAATAAATCTACTATCAAATGGTTCTTTTAAGCCGAGATTTTAGATCACATGGTGCCTCACGTGACGGAAAACGTGACCACTAATTTGAACAGCGCAGCAAAATCATTGAAAATTATCACGTAGACAAGAATAGCCATATTTAAAAATCAAATTCTCACGCTGGTAATGAATTTAAAAACAAAACTGTTTACAAAAGAGCTAACACGTAGGCTGAAGATGACCCTGATTAATAGCCAATCGCTTTTACTCAATGTTTACGAAATCTATGAGCTAAAAGTAGTGCTGTAGTAACCGTTATAATCTAATCAGGTCAAGTTAATTTTCCGAAAAGAGATTCAAATCCAATGAAAATAATCATTGCAATAAAATGTAATGAAACAAAAATAAAATAAAAAGAATTTAAAACTAACACACAAGTAATTAAATTACATATACGTAACAACACATGCTCTTGAACGTTTCTGATAGAACATATAAAAGGATCGTTCTCAGCTCCGAGTACTGGTTGTAAAATACATTCAAAATCAGCATACATTACAAGTGGAACTTTCATTTTGTAATTAAAATTATAAAACTGCAGTATTTATCTTTTTCGTTTGGCATTGATATTCGCTGGACGTTTGTACAGTACTCGACATGTTTATCAAGAATTTGTTCTGATATACATCCATGTAAACAACGATAACAGAAGAACATATTTCTTTTTCTGTTGCTGTACAGTTTGCCAACTAATCCATTAAATGTTTGCTCCACACGTACTGGTTTTTATAGAACAAGAAGTTAACAGTTTTTTGAGATGCTTTATCAGATATATATCACGGATAAATGTTGCTGCTGCTAGCACACTGCAACTTTTTCCCACACCGAATACATTATCAGAAATATTGTTTCATTTTTCGAATTTCGGAATCTGATTTTCAGCAAAAGAAAAATCTATTCCAATAAAATTTAGTTATGAATTTAACTTGATACGCAATCAACATGATAACCAGCTGAAAATATTGTTGATACTAGGATAT